>JABSTQ010003832.1:0-35800 GCA_013358835.2 Ixodes persulcatus
TACTCTGTCCCAGACAACCTTGGCCGGTGTGAAACTATTGATGGAGGATGCATACGAGCAGAAGGATTTCTTTTTGGCCTGTTTTCTGATATAGCGGGCTTTTGCCCGCAACTGTTTAAATGCCAGGAGGTTTCTAGAGGTCGGATACCTTCTAAATCTTCCCCAAGAACAGTTTTGTCGATTTCGGGATTTTCTGCACTCATCATCCCACCATGGCTTTGGGCGTCTCGGCAGGTTTCCGGATGTCTGTGGGATGGACAAACGGGCTGCCTCAAGGATTGCTGTTGTTATTAGTGCATTTCCATCGTCCACAGCAGCCACTTGTGAAAGGTCCAAGGAGGAAGGAATGCTTGACTTAAAAAGCTCCCAATCTGCTAAAGAGGTCTTCCAACGAGGAGGAAAACAGGGAAGCCTAGGTAGAACTTCTAGTGGAGAAAGGTACACTGGGAAATGGTCGCTCCCATAAGGGTTATCTAATACGTTCCAAGTAAAATCGGTAAAAATCGCAGATGAACAAATAGTGAGGTCAAGACAAGAGAAAGAGCAGTTATGAGAACTGAAATATGTTGGTGCTCCAGTATTTAAAACACACACATCTCTAAAAGACAAAAACCGTGCCACAACAGAACCCCGGGTGTCAGTCCGATCACTACCCCAGAGCGGATTATGTGCATTCAAATCACCCATTAAAATAAAGGGTTCAGGCAGTTGGTCAGCTAAGGCTTCAAGCTGGGAAAGTTCCAAGGACGATGAAGGAGGAATGTAAATGGAGCAGATGGTAATAAGGCGATCTCGTAGCAACCTTACTGCGACAGCCTCCAAAGAGGTGTTAAGGGAGACTTCGCAGGCAGGTAAACTACTGTCTACAATAATCGCAACTCCCCCAGAAGCGCCAGAGGTCGTCACGCGATCCCTCCTATATATCTGATACGATTTAAGAAAATTTATATTAGATGGCTTCAGATATGTTTCCTGCAGACAGAATACGGAAGGTTCATGTTTATGTAACAGGAACCTCACATCGTCTAAATTACTAAAAAGACCTCTGCAGTTCCACTGCATAAAACTCATTATTTAAAAACTGTAGAGCAAATATTAAAAAGTTAAAAACGCGAAAGAGAAAAAACGAGAACATACTGATCCAAAGGGGTCTTCAGGTCTTAAAATCGATCTTAATACGCGGGGCATTTTTCTTTTTCGTTACTTCCTTCCATTTCCCAGTGGGACCACTGGGAGCGCAAGAGGAGGACTCAGATCCCGAGAGGAGGGCGTCCTCGTCAGATCTGGGTCCGCTCTCATCCATTGGCTCCTCTGTTGGGGAGGCAATGGCCTCAGGTTGACCTGCAGAGGTCGACTGCTTGGGGGACTCCCCGGGCTTCCTCTGAGGAGCAGAGGTCCGGGATTGGACACCCCGGCCCCGAACCCCCGAAGCAGCAGGTGGGGCAGGGGAGGTCATCCCCTGCCCTGAGGTGGATGCCGACGCAGCAGCATTCACCTTGCGGTTTGGAGGCGGTGCCATGGGCACCGCTCCCGACGTGGACGCTGATGGGGGAGCATCCACCTTGCGGTTCGAAGGCAGTGCAACCGGCACTGCTCCCGAGGAAGGGGGACCTAACGGGAGACGCGAGTCGTCCGAAGACGTTTGCGTTCCCGTCGACACCATTGACCGTGCAGGGCCCCTGCGCACGGCCTGGGCATAAGAGCCCTTAGAAACAAACGCAAAGCGCTTCTTTGCATCAATGTAGCTTATATTTTCTTTGATTTTTAGTGCAAGAATTTCTTTTTCTTGTTTCCAGACAGGGCAGGATCTGGAATAGGCAGGGTGGTGGCCTTCACAGTTTGAACACAGAGGTTCGCTCTCACATGTGTCAGCAACGTGCTCTTTACTAGAACACTTGGCACACTTGTTGGTCCCCCGGCAGCTCCGCGACCCATGACCGAACCGCTGGCACTTAAAGCAGCGCAGCGGGTTCGGCACATAGGGGCGGACGCGGCACTGGAGGTAGCCGGCTTGAACAACTTCGGGAAGGGAGGTCGATTCAAATGTTAAGACAATGTGCTTGGTTTTCAATTCTACGCCGTCCCGACGCAGGGTGATCCGCCGTGCAGCTATCACTCCCTGTGTGGTCAGCCCCTCAACGACTTCTTCCTCTGGTGTATCAAGGAGGTCATCTTCAGAGATGACACCTTGAATAGTGTTAAGGGTGCGGTGTGTTGTGACAGTGACTCTATAGTCCGAGATAGAGTTTAGCGCTAAGAGAGCGTCACTTTGTCGCTTAGTGTTAATCTGGATGAGGAGGTCGCCAGATGACATTTTCTTGGCATGAAAGTCTTTACCAACCACTCCCTCTATCGCCTTCGCGACGAGGAATGGGGACAGTTTGGCAAGAGGTTTTTCGGTCTCTGAATGCATAACGAGGAATTTCGGAAATTTTTCAGGTGTAGATAATGTTTTTCCAAGAAGTACAGCTTCGGTGCGGCCTCTTTTCAGAGGCCGATCAAGAAAGTTTCGTTTGGAACCCATAATAATGGGAGGATCTTCGGTGCCCCGGGTGCACCACCCACCACGGAGCCCAACACGGGGATAGGTAATGCGCCATAGCAAAGAATGGCTTGGCTGACGACATTACACTATCAGCGCTGCCCAGGCACTATAACCCAGTGTGGTGCTAGACAGGGGGTCTATCGCCACCCAAGGTTAGCCCTTGCCGCCAAAGAAGTTGAAATGGAAAAAGGCGAGAGAAGAGGAAAGAGAAAGAAGAGAGGGGATAGTAGAAGAAATGGCGACTGACTGCATCATCCGGGTCGGGCCAAGCCAGGACACCCGTCTACGAGAAGCGGGGGCCAAAGTGGTGTGTTGCCTCACCCGGGGGGCCCCGAAGGGTCCAAACCTACCCCGGGTTCGGCTCAACCACCAGGATGCCCTTTTCCCCGGACACGGGCTCGCCACGCACAGCCAGACGTGGGTGGGTCTTAGCCACTTTTTACTCAGGGTCTGTAATGTAGCCATTGTGGCTGGGGTCCGTGGTGGCGCTACTCACCAAGCACCTAGCACCTAAGGTGCAGGCGCCCCCTGCGGGGCTCGGGGTCCGTGGAGACGCCACTCTCCAAACACCTGCTTTCACAGGTGCCCCCTGCGGGGAGTAAAGAAAGAGAACTGCAATGCCAGCTGGAATTTTTGTTAAACACAGAAAGTGCGCAACCCGGAGAGTTTGCGGAGTAAATCAGCGAAGTGAAGAGCCAGATAGAGCTTATCAATATGGAAAGATACAAAGGAGCGGTGATAAGGCCGCGCGCCCAACGACTTTGGTTGGGAAAGACAACGATAAGCAGTCACTGAGTGAAGAGAAGAGATACGCGACCCAAACCGAAATAAAAGAAATACAGTATGGCAATGCGGTTACACGTGACAAAAAGATAATCAGACGCGCATTCGTCGAACATTACCGCGAATTGCTGGGGCATAAGAGGCATGTAAAAGAAGGCTTTGAAAGTGAATTTCGTTTACTAATGCCAAGGTTAGTTGACGATATTAAAGAATATCTAGAAGCATCAATTAGTGCGGGAGAAAAAGAGAGGGCGATTCGCAAATTAATCCCCGGAAAGTCGCCTGGGCCCGATGTCTTAGGCACAGGCCTTCACGAGGCATTCCGAAGTGAAATGACGGAGGCCCTTTAGCGCGTGATAACGGAAGCGTACGATAGAAAATAGATGCCTCCGTCTTTTCGAAGGGCACACATTGTTTTAATACCAAAGAGTGACGATCCCGTCAAACTGTTGTCTGTGGGGTCTTATTGCCCAATACGCCTCACTAACGTAGACTAGTATAAGGTTTTCATGAAAGTTTTGACAGAAAGATTGCAGAGTGTAATAGCAACTATCGTAGGACCTCATCAAACACGCGGAATTAAAGAACAAACAATATTTACGAACATTCACGTGGCGAGAAATATTTGAGAGTGCTGTAACGCATTAGTAGGTCGCGTGGCTATGTTACAGCTGGATTTAGAAAATTATTTTGATCGCGTCGCGCATCAAGTACTTTTTCGTATTTTAGACGGTGTGAATTTTGGCTCTGTGGTATTGGAAGGTGCTAAAATGCCTTACGCGGAGTGTGTCACAAGTAATATTGTAAACAAGGAAGTTAGCGAAAGTTTTCTCAAGTTGTGTCCTCGGTCCGGCAAGGGCGCCCACTATCACCCTTGCTGCTTGCCATTTATCTTGAACCCTTTTTGTTTAAAGCTACTTTGGAATCAAAGAATACGCAGTTTTAGGTTGTCGACGAGTGAAGCTAAAGTTTTCTCGTACGCAGATGACATCGGCGTTTTCTGCGACGACAAGGAAAGCGTGCGCGAGGTTAATAAAGAGGCCACTTCGTTCTGTGAGTTTTCGGGGAGCGTCATTAATTGAAGTAAGTGGTTAGGCTTTTGGCACGGTAGCTGGGAAAGCGCGCCTGCTGTGTTTGAAAATATTAACTGGACTGGTACACCGGCCAAATATCGTGGGGTGCCGCTTGAACACTATCCCGACAGCGCTAAGTACTGGGCGGAGGAAACCGATCGAGCTCGTTTGAAAACTGTTAAGTAGGGGGGGTCACGATCTTTTTTTGTTTCCTCGCTCGACCATATGCAACATGTTCACTGTGGCTAAAATCTGGTATGTGCTCCAGGTTTTGTGGATGTCGAGAGTTAGTGTTCAAAAGTTGCATAGAGTGTTCGCGGTGTTTTTTGTGGGGTTCGGGATGGGAACGCATCAGTCGTACAAATTTGTTTCGCCCTTTACAGAGTAATGGGTTGGGTTTGACTCATTTATTCCTACGGCAGGTTGTGTCGAGATTTATGTTTTTGCGGAACCAAAAGGATAATTTTCTGCAGACGGTAGTGCGGGTTGGCCTCCGTGATGCACTGCCAGAACTGGTTGTCTCATTAAGTGCCACTGAATGTGTGAGAATACGTGGATTTTTGCACGAAGTAGTTAAATCCTTTTCAGGTTTTAAAGGTTCGTTTTTCGTTGATGTATCTGAGCGAGAGCACGCGGAAACCGACGTAAAAAGATTTCATTGACGTTGTTTTACCTGTGCCTCTGTATATCGCTCTCTGTACTTTGAAAGTCCCGTCAAGGGTATGCTTAAGCGAGCTATAAAAGAATGTCAGTGGGGACGTCAGTAAAAGCTTTCTTTTTCCAATAACATAGTGGCACGCTCCCCGTTAAACCCTGGCTTGAAGAAAAAGGGATATTCGTATCTGAAACAATGGAAGATATATTTCTGGACTGTTGGTACGCGATATTTCACTGGGACATGCTGAAGCGTACTCTCAAAAAAGAGCTTTCGATATCACCCTATGGAATTCGTTTTTTCCCGTCGATAACGAAAGGGGCGTGCTTTATGATATGTGTATGGTATTGCCATTGCAGAGTACATGGAAGTCAAGGATGGCTGTGCGGAACGCTGACGTTGGCGTTCGGCCCATCAGGGTATATTTTATTAAGAGCATTGCTTGCATCAGAGAAGTGTACAAGAGGCAGAGTGTGCAGCCCGAATGGATGCCTCTTCTTGCCTAACTGATCACCTTTAAAGTTCTTTAACCAGGTCACGCCGGTCAGGGGAAGGGTGGGTGTTTCTAACATGTATCTTTTGTATCTTTCAAACTTTGTATCTTTCAAACTTTGTATCTTTCAAACTTAAGGTAGGAAATTATCGGCACGGTCATCTGTCTGATCATTGTCAAAGCTGCAAGTATATGCCGTTGTTTTCCGAGTGAAAGATTCTGGAGAGGCACAGGGGAAAAAACTGTGAGGGAGGTAGTCGAGGCAGATGACATTAAGAAAAGCGGGGCAGCATGCGTCAGTGTGGCCTCAATTGATCTATTTCACAAGGAACGTGCCTTCCTCAATGACGCGGCCTGGCATCGGGTTGGCTAGTAATGGGGTGGTATCAGAAACACGGATGGTACATGAGTGACGTTTGATGTAATAAAATCAGTTGTTAGTAGCGCACTGTGGTGACTAATTCTCGTCTTTGTGTCCTAGTGTTTTGAGCGCTAAAATGCATTCCAAGTTCGATCACCCCTTAAAAAAAAAGAGGGTACTTTACAATTAAGCTTAGTCAAAGAACAGGGTCAATGGCCCTAAGCAAATGCCACCACAGTTATCTTTCAATCTGGGACCATTGTCAAAAGGGGTCTTACCGGATATCTCGTCAAGGTTCATTCACGAGAACCGGTCATTGTACTTTCGAGTCACGACAAGAGCCTCTGTTTTGGTTTCCGGTTAGTGCCATACTATTTGTGCTTCTTAGAGAAAGGAGAGGTTCTGTTTTTTTGTAACAGTGAAACCTATGGACTATAGAGATTGCAGAAAATAGGCAAGGGGGGTGGGAAAGGCAGTTCAAGCTTTTCGATTACATCCTTTACCATTCCAACTCGCGCGGCTGCGGGGTAGGTTGATGGAATAGGACGGGACGAATACGAACCTCCCAGCGACTACCTCCGAGCTTTCATTGATTTTAAGGTATTGACGTTTATCGAAGCATCACTCGCGTGCAACTTTTGTCGTGGGGCAAATTAATATTAAATCCAGCTGAAAAATATTAATTGATACAAGAGCGTTCTCTCATATATAGCACACGTTTACACCAGTATATGATTTTTCTTATAGGAAACACTGCAAAAAAAACTTTTAATTTTGGATAAAATAGATTCAAACAAGAATAAACTCCGATATACTCCCACTTCTTTGCAAAAAAAATGAAGTCCGAAAAACTCTCTACCAATTAAACGATAAATAGATTCCAACAACACGGAATCACACCCATAGCATACTCCTATTATAACCTTGTTCGATGGCATACAAATACATAAACCAATTAATTCCAAGTCATAATCCGCTAAACAGATATCAAAAGGAGATATATAACTTTTTGCTGCGATGAGCACACCGCCGCCCCACTGACTTTTTCGGTCGTGCTGAGAAACGCTTTATGAATTACTCGAGAAGTTCTCTATCTTGAATATCAGGTTTCAACCAAAGTTCTGCTCCAATGACTGTCGAATGAACTGTTTTCTACTGCGCTATAAAAGATGTCACGCTTTGACATGAAGCTGCGAATGTTAATGAAGAGGCCGGAAAGACTGATTTGTATCGCACACAGCAGCATGAGGGCACGGAGATAATACCTCGTATTTAATTACAAGCACTTAGCTATGACGTTTGAACCACAGTTTGAGGCGCAGGGTTAAAGACTAAACGTTCGTTACCAAGAGGCACTTTCCAGAAACGCACCTTAAATATTACGTTCATACACGTATAATACCTTCATCCCTTAGCAAAAAAGGGTATACTTAAAATATAGTCTGAATTTATTTAAGACGCGTTTTATTTCTTAATTTAGTTTTTTTTTGTCAACACTTAAATTATATATTTTGATTACATTAGAATTGAATTCCTAATATACTTTCAAGCGCATCAGAAGTATGCCAGAATCATGTTAACATATTTTGCATATATGTCGAAATATGGGCACTCTCCATATATTTCAAAATATGGGAGTAATGTTGGAACTTTTCTTATATGTATATTTAGGAGTACGAAACAAACATTTGCATGACATATTTTTTACATACAAGGAATATATGGGAATGTAAGTGAAAAATGTTTGGATGTATTGGATGTTTGGGTGTAGTGTGACAGAATGTATATACGTTAGTATTTATGGTGTATTTAAAATGAATTAAAGCTGTTCTTCAACGATAAACATCAAATAAACATGGGATTTACTACTAACACGGTATGGTTATAATCTTAAAATGGCGCTTGAAGTAATAGACAAAATAGTAAACTTTGTGACCATCCAACCCAAAATGCAGCCTTATATACTGTAAGAGTTCAGCCGATGGGCGGAGCCTGTCGCCTGCTAGAAAAGCTGGCTTTACGTTGCCAGGATGCGAAGGTTTTTGTTGTTGGCTACTCCATTCTCCCTGTGCCAGTTCAAATTCGCGGTTCGCAGTTGTTTCATAAATACAATTCCTCGTACTCTGACATTTTTTATGGCTGAAATTCGTCACTGTATCCGAGCATCGGTCATCTTGTATTTATCTCCAAAACTATACCTTATAATAAGCTTTTTTATGTTGGTTTTAAGCGGAATGATGCTTTCTCAAACAAAATGGAATCTGGCAGTCGAGCGCACTGGTTCGCAGTGCATCTCTTAGATCGCACCCGTAGCGGCACTGAATTTCGGCGGTGGTGAGTTTTTGGGATATAATATTCAAACCATTGGAGGTTAAGTTTTCACAAAAGAGGATTGAATTCAAGATTCAAGAATTCGAGAGCTTGTCAAGCCGTCTATCGCGGCTTTCATTACCTGTAATGGGAAATTAAAAGAAAGTTTATTATTATTTATTTATTATCATATACTTTTCATAGATTGTTACAGATGAGTAAGTGTAAGCGGTTGATTGTGTGAACAACACCAGACGCTTACATCAACAAAAAACCCTTTCATTATGATGACGGGTCACCGCATGCCTGGCGTGCCTAATTGAGTGTGGGTCTGAAATTCGATGCCACTATGCTAGACTGTCGGCACGTCCAAAAAAGTGCCAAACTCTCTCAAAGATTTTCAGTGCTGCCAAAGGCGAGATTGAAAGACGGAAGTATGGGATAGAATGGAATAGTCTTTCCTATGTATTTGGAATATATTAAGTTTGCATCTTGGCGTGTTAAAAATGTACTTGGAATGAACTTTTAAGAACCGTATATTTTCACATATTGACCCACATATATTTAATATTGAGTAAAAACTCCGTAAATATGTTTTTAGCGTTTTTTAAAGCATTTTTAAAGCTTGAAGTACATTAGGGCATATTTTGGACGCATTACGTTTTGCTAAGGGATGCACTTTCCGCACTCAACAAGTTCGCTACTCATGCAAAAATCATTATTAATATGACCTGTCATTCACAAAATATCGTGTACCGTCATATTGAATTATACCATAACAAATATTTTTACTATCCGTGCCTGTAGGTAACAGTGCCGTGTAAAACTTTTAATGTTAAAACATATATAGTTCGGGAAAAATAGTCCGGAAAATATGGTGTTGCAAATAAGTAGGAAATTATCCGATGTATGGAGTAGCTGATACGAGATTGTTTGCGGCTTATTTTCGTATGACTAAATGTCTCAAAATAAAACGGTGGTTGCACCTTGATGAACGTTTCTTCGACTGAAACCGAAGGAATCATGAATCATTTGCGAGCAGAAATAGCTTAAACATATGTCATAACCAAATTAATTTGTCTTCCCCGATCAAATAAAGGCTGCTTCCAAAATTGCTTGGAAGTCACGATCTTGGGATTATCGTGGCTTGGTAATGTGTACACTAGCTCATAGCGTAATTATAAAACGTCTACTTCTCTCTCGAGCCGGGTTCGCTACATTGCATGTTACGGTTTCTGCAGTTGCACATAA
Organism: Ixodes persulcatus; assembly: GCA_013358835.2. NCBI lineage: Eukaryota > Metazoa > Arthropoda > Arachnida > Ixodida > Ixodidae > Ixodes > Ixodes persulcatus. The sequence goes on from JABSTQ010003832.1 coordinate 9,472, forward strand.
AATATATAAATGGTCCTGATTTCTGTGTGTCTTCTTCTTCATAACCGGGTCTTTCTCATTGTGTGCCAAAGTTCCAAAGTTAGGCAGGTGGAACGCAAGCAGACAATGGTAGCTTAACGCTCCCATTCAAGACATGCAATTTATACAATCCGTTGTCATCATCTTTCGAACAGGCAATAGATAATTAGGCGACGATCCAAGCAGCACTTCATTGATTGCTTAACCGAGTACGCCACACGAAAATGTAAATTATATCTGCTGCGTGAGGATCGATTCGCAAATAGGCTAAGGGAGCATTCCTAAAACGTCTCTTCGACGATTTCTGGTCACCTTAGCACGTGCACTGCCGTGACTGCGCAAGCCAGCCTGAGTTTCAAATTTGTGAGATTGTAAAACGTCACCGAGACCAGCTGGACTCGGGGTGTGTTTGCCCCAGGGCAACCTTGCCCTACTTGTGCCCCACCCTTACGGCATCTACCTCCGAGAACTGACCGCCGTGTGCATTGCGGCACTCCTCGCCCCGCCCCAGGCGGTCATCCTGAACGACAACCAGGCCCTGGTCCACGCTTTGTGTTTCGGACACGGCCGCACCTTCGCCCCCCCCCCCCCCCCCCCTCATGTATTCCCTTATCATTTCGCTCCTCGCAATAAAGAAGGACCTTTGGTTCCGATGGGTACCCACGCAGCTGAACCCAGCAGACGCTCCCTCCCGGATCAACCCCGCACAAATTCCCGTGGTCCGGTAGGGGGCAGGGTGCCTCTCCACTGAGTATATAAGCTCACTGAGAGAGCGCGCGGATTCAGTCTGTTTGGATCCTCCGACGACCTAGGACCAAACAGGGTTTCAAAACGTCGTCGTCGTCGTCAAAACGTCGGATAATGACTCCGGTCATATTGCAGAAGAACTATCGATGCTTGTGGAGAGACATTCTCAAAATCTGCAGTCCGCTTTGGTCGAAGACCGGAGATCACAGGAGCAAGCCATGCAACGACAGACGTCTGAATTTCGAGACATCATGCAAGCAGGCCATGACCGACTGGCGACGACGCTCGCCGACGCTATTGCTCGAGCACTTCACCCACAGCCCGGAGCAACTGCGGGACCCTCCGGCCAGCCCACCACCATCCCCCCCGTCGGACAGTTCAGTCGATTCTCGATCACGCCCACGGTCCCGCTCCCCCAGAACTCCACCCAGGCCACCCAGTCCAGGCCCATCACGTCGGTTTACCCCGACCCCTCCGCTCCCTCTGACACCTGGACGACATTGGCTGCAGCTCCCACGGAGTTCGGCATCAACGCAGTCACGCAAGCGGCGCTCTACGGACCGCCGATCCACCAGCAACAGCAGCAGCCCCAGCAGCAGTTCGGACAGCCTCCGAACGTCCAGGCCTACTATCAGCAGGTTGAGCGGCAGCCCCCAGCCTGTCCCCCTTTTCAGCAGGCACCTCCCAACAGAGCCCAGTACCCCCCCCCCCCCCCCCCCCCCACGGTGGTCACCCCCGCTGCCTACAGTGAATACCCCTCCAACCCCCAGCGGTCGCAACGTGTGTTCACACTCACCGATCTACCTACCAGAAGGGACCTCGCCGAGGCCTTCGCTTTTGTCCAGTCTGCCGCGCGACAAACTACCAACTTGGGCCGCCGAGACATCATCGAGCTCCAGTTGTTGGAGCACTACATCGAAGTGTGGGACTGCGTCTGCACCGGACTCAGCCCTCGAGCAAAGCTCCGAATCTTCGACAGAGTCAGGCTCTTATACCACGTTGCCCAAGGCGGATGGACCACTGCTTTGGAGGGATACGCCGACCCTTCCGCTACCTTCTTGCTCGGCGCACCCTCCACCACCCGACCCAGTCGGCCCTGTCGGCGAGACCCTTCCGGCGGCACCCCACCCAGACCAACCACTAGATCAACCAAGGGACCCACCACCCCAAAAAAAAAGGAAAAAAGTGAAGTGGTCAGCACGACCACCTTCCAACCTCTTCCTAGTGGTGTTCCCCCTCCCCAAGAGTGTGTTGACCTTCTCGAGCAACTCGACGGCCTACATGGCACTCTCGAGAGACTTAACTACGTAGTTGGCCCTGCCCAACCAGCAATTGCCGTAGTGGACGGCGTTCCCGCGGTAGCTGTAATACAGGATCTCGTCCTGCAACAAGATTTGCTTGCACAAGCCCTCCGCGAGGTCGGAATTGAGGAAGACATCCCATTGTCGACGACGCCGTCTCCGTCGACGACGTCTTTATCATCGCCGTCTACAGAAGAAGAAGACGACGACCATACTTTCGCCATAGGAGCTGAAAGAATCCTCCGTTGGTTAGAGTCTCACGAAATTCCTGACGATAGCGAGGACTTGGACGAATCCGAGCAAGATGAGGAAGACTCGCGATCGGCCGCGGCACATCCCTCAGGCCCCCCGTTCCAGCCCGTCAGGGCAAGCCTTCCCCCGCCCAAGGTCGACTGGGACCGATTGGCATCCACAATCGGCTACTACCCCCCAGCTGACCCAGCCAACTTGCGCATTCACTGTAGCAAGTCGTCAGTGGTCAACAACACTCAACCCAAGACGGACCAGCTTCCTGTCCTTCGCGACGCGGTTGCCTCCATGCTCCACTCTGGAGTCATCGAGCCTACCAAGAGAGGCCCTTAATTAAACCCCATCCAAGTGGTCCCTAAGAACAAGACTGAAAGCAGATTTGTGCTGAACTGCTCAGCTTTGACCCCACATTTGAAGGCCCCAAAGTTTCAGCTTCCCCCACTCCCCGTGGCCCTGCAGACCAACCCTTTGCCTAAGAAACCCTTTTTCACTAAGGTTGATCTTGCTGAAGCATTTTATCACTTTGGACTTCACCCCTCTTCTCGACAGCTTACCACCTTTCGATTAGACAACGATTATTACAGATTTACTGTACTACCATTTGGCATACGCCCTGCACCCTTTGTGATGCAAATGTTGGCCAACGCTCTCACACGCCATTTACGCTCCCTCGGACTCTGGGCGTGGAGTCATTTGGACAATTTCTTAATTGCCCACTCAGACCCGTGTTACCTCGCTAACGCTACCAAGACCTTTGTTGACCTCTTACAAACATGTGGACTCCGCATTAACGCCAAACACACCACCCTCCGTCCTACAGAGATCATCAAGTTCCTTGGATTTGTCCTTAACGGACACAACCAGACTATTGGCCACACCTCTGCTCGAATCACGGAACTCATAAATACCCTTGACGTACTCGCTACCCAGCAAACAAAGAAGACGTATCAACGTATTGCTGGGCACCGGGTCTTTCTCATTGTGTGCCAAAGTTAGGCAGGTGGAACGCAAGCAGACAATGGTAGCTTAACGCTCCCATTCAAGACATGCACTTCACTCTCTGCTGCGACCCACGCAAAACAAAACGTACATTGAGCGTAAACGCTCAACTTTAGGCATGCAATTTATACAATCCGTTGTCATCATCTTTCGACAGGCAATAGATAATTAGGCGACGATCCAAGCAGCACTTCATTGATTGCTTAACCGAGTACGCCACACGAAAATGTAAATCATATCTGCTGCGTGAGGATCGATTCGCAAATAGGCTAAGGGAGCATTCCTAAAACGTCTCTTCGACGATTTCTGGTCACCTTAGCACGTGCACTGCCGTGACTGCGCATGCCAGCCTCAGTTTCAAATTTGTGAGATTGTAAAACGTCACCGAGACCAGCTGACACGCAAAATCCTTGAGGCATTAGAAACAGAAAGATTAAGCGCTGTGTGTGTTTGCAGTCCTTGGGTTGCCCTGTTAAGAAAGGAGATTAATTTTCTTGCCTCTTGATTCGCTTGGCTTTAGCGCGTGCCCTCAGCATGAGCTTTTTTGAGGCGGTACTTTGTTTTTTGTGCTTTTTGTTCTCTGTTTTTAGGCTGATCCTCTTTCTTTTTTGTTCTCGACTGTGCGTGTATATATCGCACCGTTGAGCTCAAAAACAAACAAACAAAATTAGTCGCAAGTCAGCGCTCTGTTTGTGTCTTGCTTCATCCGGTCCGTCGTTCTCGTTGTTTTATTTTGCGCTGTTTTTATCCTTTTGACGTTAAAGACTTCAAAGAGTTGCTTTTTTCACGAACTAAGCGAACACGGTGGTAGTGAAGAGCGTGAAAACCGGCGAGTCGCAGCAGCGTGAAGTCATCACTAGCCAACGGATGTTGCGTGAACAGTGCCTGGGCTTAGTTTAGGATTCAAGAGGTTACTGCCACGGCTTCAAATGTCTCACTTTGATACAGAAGACTGCCACAGGTTGAATTGCCTGAAGTGATATCTTCAAAAAGCAAGACCAAAGTGACCACAGCATAGCCTGTGAAACCCGAGTGTCTGATATTTCTTGACTTAAAAGACCCAAAGGACGTCACAGTAGCAAGGAAAAACAACACCTAATAGATATCAGGAGCAGACCAAAAGCCAACTTGAGAAACTTCTAAACTCAGTTTTGTGGAACCAATTGTTTTGTTTTATGATCGGGAATGCTCGCCTATCTCTCCGACCGATACGAGTATGATTTGTCCTTACAAGACCCAAGAACGGCAGTTTAGGACTCACGGCGGACCAGAGATTCGTCTTACCGACTTCCCTCTGCCACCTCTGCATCATCCAGGTAGGTGGTTTGGGATCGATGATGAACTGAAAACTCTTTAATATCAAGGGCGTCATCATGGCCTACAACGTGTCACAAGTGATCGTCAACGCATTCGTCTTCGTGCAATACATGCACTATTCATGCGTCGGTGGCAGCTACAGTATGCTTTGCCAGGGAATCACTTTCTCGAGAGATGAAAACGCGAGGGTCATACTCACGCTTAACTGGTGGAACAACTTCTTTAGTATAACCGACTTCATGGACACCTTTTTCCTCCTCCCCACCAACACGTTTTCGCACGTGATGTTTTTTTTTTTTAACGTAATTCATCACTTCCTAGTGGTTTTGAATACCTGGCTATGACTTGTTTTTGCGTTCTGAGGGGCAGGCAGTTATGATGGCTTGTTTTAACACTTTTGTGCACGTTGTCACGTACTTGCCATTTGCACTTAGACCAGGAGTTTCCGAATATCTGAGGTGGAAGAAGCAATTCACCGGTATGCAGATCTACCAGATTGACTAGTTGACCTTTCATATGTGCGTACCACTTATCTATGACTGTAAGCTGTTCGAGAGGTTTGACCTTCGTATCTGTGGCATAAGCTTTTATGGGACTGGAACTATTTATTAACTCCTAAGTTCTCACGTATATTAGACGTCCAAACCGACAAACGCGTCATTTTGAAACAACGAAGCACGATTAAAAATGCTCCCATAGTTCCAGTAATATTTCTGGATTGAATATATTTTATAGCCTTCACAATCTCTTTCTAGCCTTAGCAAAGATGCAGTGAGATGAAGGCAAGCATGGTTTGGTTATTTGTGGTTATTTTATTCTATATCCACGGGCGAAATATATTGTACTCGTTTGACTTTTTAGAAACGTGCAGGTCATACGTAGCAAATTTACAATGTAGCGCAGAGACAAAACAGGAAGACAGAGATAGGAAAGAACGCTTCTCAGGTTTTCCACTGCATGCGTAAGCTGCTGGGAGCCCAGAACCCGGACCCCAACCATCACCTCCTGCGTGAGTTGTTTTTGGAACGACTTCCATCGAACATGCTACCGGTTCCAGCATTCTTTCCTATCTCTGTCTGCTTCCTGTTTTGTCTTTGCGCTACATTGTAAATATGCAAACCAAACTAGCCCAACAGCTCATTTTGATACATACGTAGCAACTTTGAGAGAAGTGCAATTTTGGCTTTACTCACTTTGTACGCTGATACGCATTCGTTTGATAACATTATATTAAAGGTAGATTGTTAGTTCCTTTAAACATGTTTCTACTTTTCTGGTGAACTATATTTCTATAAGAATGATCGCAAATATTTGTATATTTACGTTAGTTTATTCTACTAGTGTTAAAAGATGCGTCATTAAACTCGTAGTTATCCAGTTGCACTTCGATGATTCTGCAGCCCCGAAATAGTTGAACACGAAAGCAAACATTGAGGAAAATATTTGACACAAAAATATATCTTTAATTATAAAGTGGATTCATCTTGAAAGTTTCTCATCGTAATATTTGATACAACGTTGGTGGAAGATCTGAAGCGATTATAAAAGAGGGGAAAAGGATCCCAAATTGAATCTGCACCATATGGGTTTCGATATTAATGCCAATTGCCGCGCTGCGCGGTCGTGTAAAAAAGGGGAAAATTAAAAAAAAAAGTCGAAACATGTATAGGGTGTCCCCGAAAAAAAAGGTATTGTTTTCTTAACAGCAAAAATAACTACACATTCCTAAACGTTTTGTCTTTGCGGAAATGTGGCGTTAGCGGTCTGGAAAAGAGACCAAACTTTCAGAAAAAACTGTTATAATATTAAAAAAATGTTATGACAAATTTTCTGAGCTTTTAGCATCTTGAACACCTGAGACTTTGGGGGAAAAAAAAGTAGACAACGCACACAGCGCGCGCACACACACACGCGCGCGCACACACACACAACACAAGAGCGCGTTTTTTGAGACCTGTGTGTGCCTTGTCCACTTTTCGTTTCTAAGCTGCAGGTGATCAAGATGTTTAAATTTCACCTTATCTCCTGCATGTTTTTTTTTGTTATTTCTATAAATTTCATAAAATGTTCAATATAAAAATGATAGCTGACAAAGTCTATCAATGCCTGGGGATAAATGGCGTAAACCGAAAAGATTTGGCATCATTTTTCCCCTAAAATTTAAGAAAAATCATGTATAACTTTTGAATCAGCTAACGGTTAGCTCTGAAATTCGGCATCTGGTTATTAACTCTCACGCTACATCTGGAAAGAGAATGAGCGTTAGGCCATTCGTATTCACTTTTACAGTGAAAAAAGCACGGCATACTTTTTTTTTTTTTTTTTTTTGGGGGGGGGGGGGGGGACACGCTGTACAGACCACATATCTGTTCACTACTGAAAAAAAAAAATATTTACTCCGGTCATAGCGAGTACCTTCCTGTACTTCATGCGCGGAAACCGCACGGAATGACGTTATACAATCTTTCCGGCTGCTGTTATGTATTCCTTCTTATTTCTCTCCAGCCTTTTCTCAGCTGCATTAGTTATCCCCGCCTGACGCAAGCACCCGTGCAAAGAGGAGGGTAGGAAATCTCGAAGACCTTACTACAAGACGTACTGGCAGGAAATTACAGAGACTATTTACAGACCGCCCACGTCTTTGTACACCGAAAGAAGTAAAACAATTTCAAACTTTTCCGTTAAAAACTAGATCGGGAGAGTATTGTATCTGAAGTTCTTTGAAAATGTGCTTTGTCAAAAATAGGCTTTAAATGACAACAAAGAAAAATATACTAAATGTTTGATTCTCACAGTAGCGATTGACTACTGTTATCTACGTCACGTTGCAATACAACCGGGAGTAACCGGCACGTCCATGCTGCATATGCTACGCGCCGAGCTGCTGATTGAATATGTCGCCATGCTTAATAAAAAGCACGATTGTCCTAGTGACTCGCGGAAATTCAACATAAGTCACCACAATATAGTCAAACGGTCCTGTGCGAATTTATCTTGATTCTACGTAAAATAGGTCAAGTCTGAATACATAAGCCGACTGAATGATGGAGGGTGTTCTCCAGTAGCAGAAAGTGCGGAGATGTACTGGCTTTTATACGAGGGGCATTCATAAAGGTTGACTTATTGGCGACAACAAAATGAGACTATCAACGATATTCGCGTTGCGATACCAACACAGGCCCCTGTCGTCTTGACAGGTATAAAAATATTAAGTCACAACGTTCAGGGATTTGAACATGCCCAAGGACTTGCTCATGATTATGGCCCCCGCCCACTGGGTTCCGCGATTGATCACGCCCATGGAAAAACAGCGTAAAGAGGAACCAACACCGAAAATGTTGCAGGTTTGCCAAGCCGACCTCGACACCTTTTTTATGGTTTAATTTACGGGGATGAGTGTTGGGTATACTGTTGCGACCTCCAGACAAAAAAAAAACAAAAAAAAAAACAAGGCGAACAGCTCAAGCACGCAGATTCAACACCGCTGAAAAGTTAAAGGCAAAGTCGTCACCGGAAAATGTGACGATGAACGATTGGCGTTTCTGGGGCATCAGTGGTGTTCTCCTGACAAATTAAGCCCATTAGGGCCAAGCACCCAGGGGCATAGTTTTCCGGGACCTCCATTTCCGGGACCCATCGACTGTCGCGGAGAGCTGACCAAATGGGTTCGTTTGCTAAACCACAATGCACCGGCGACTCATGCGTCTGGTTTTGTTTATAAAATTCGGCCTCCGTTTCCGTTTTCACCCGCACCTGGCAACCAGGGACTTAAGGCTTCTTCCTCGCGCAGCCAAAGTGTAGAAACGCGTGGCCTACCGCGTGACACGCGTTTCTGCACTAAAAAAAAAAATCTGGTCCTAAAAAAACTCTCAGTGGTTCTTCGGCTCGTCCATGTTTTGCGCCCCGTGTTTTTTTTGTTGTTTTTTTTCAGTGATATTGTTGATTTTACGTCTTCCTAGAAATGTCCGACTACGTAGACGAGGCTTCTTACTGCGCTAAACTTTTGCGTGAGAAATGAGACGTGCGGTGATCCATTCTGCATTGCTGCCGCAGAATGGATGCTGAAGCCTAAATTACGAGATTCCGCTCGCCCCTTTCGCTTGCAACGTCACTCGCGCTGCGAAAGAAGTGCAGACAAAAGCTCAGGTGTGCGACGTCAAAACTGACAATTACAGGCGGGATCAAATTATATGAATCAAACATAAAAGGTCCACAATCACCACTGGCTGCAATAGTCAACATTGTATTGTATTTACCGCTTACACCGACACCATTTACCCCAGATGCCCTTCAAGTTTACAAATATTTAGAAACCTACAATTACTTTGAAGCGTATTTATTTTGTCAAACATTTACGCACTGAACGTCGTCCAGGTGGCCCGGAACACTTCACGTGGCCTGCACTTAAACAAATTCGTTCTTGAAAGGTTCTTCGTCGCCCCAAGACCTCTTTCAGCTCGTGAAGAACTCCTAAACACTGTCGCCCCCTGGCGCACCAGAAAAACAACCGGGCGATGAAGAACGTTTGCGTAAAAATGAGTTCTTCATAACGTTTTTTTTTTGTACTGTTTTTTTCGTTTTGCTGCAGCATTGATTTCTGGCGAGTTCTCGTTGCATACCCTTGATTTGTAATTGTCATAAAAGTGCTATAACCATGAAGTGGCGAATATGGTAAAAGTGAAATCCTCTTCTTACTTTATTTATTACTGAAATCCTTTTGAAATGCAATACTTATCAGAAGCGCAACGTTCTTCCTGGCTGTCGCACATAAATATCGGGAGTTAAAAAAGAAATTACGTGCTACGCAGCGCAGTATTCACGACAGGGTAACAAAGAAATAGCAATGTTGCACGAATCATTGATTTTTTACTTGCGTGAGAGCTTCGTAATTACCTCGTTTGTAGTGGACGAGCGATGTCAAAATATAATTCATGTTCTAAAGGAAGAGGCTGGCCAACAAGTCATGGCGATGTACAGGGCATATAAACAGTACATCAAATATCTTGCAATCTTTCGTGAAGACCTACGCATAGAAGTTAGAGAATGCAACACGACACGCACTTGGCAGGGACGGTGCGCAGAGCAAACCCTACAAAAAACTCGGATAAACACCTCTATTTTAGCCGAACGCCAAGACACGGGTCGGGCAGTCGAGACTCTCCGGAGGTTGCTGCAGAATGTCGAAATACACGCGGCACGCCGTTAATCGTTGCCGCCGACCGCCGTTGCGACGCGAAACGGACGCCACGTTCTTCACCCGCTCCACCCAAAGTAAATACGACGAGCTCGTTCGATATCTTCCACGATACGCGACCAACGTGATCACGTGAGCGCGGACACCAGTCACACATCTTATTCGAACCGAGACTTGACCGAAAATTGCAGACAAAAACCGCAAAAAAGATGATGCAATCCTTTGTTCCTTTTTGTATTAGCTTTTATTTGGAACGGCGGCCAACAACTCGGGGTTCGATGCTTCACTGTTTCGACCTGGTTCTATCGGCGACATTCAATAGATGTGGTCACGGTGCGAGAACATGCAGATGCGTCTAGATGAAAGCTCCAAGACGTGTCAGATTCGTTGACAAAACAAAACCCTGGAGACTTCGCCCAGAGATTCTAAGGTAAGCAGAATGCTCCGTTGTTTTTGTTAGTGTTGGTTGGCGTAACGCCGGTAACGGCGACTGATCTGGGTCTCTGTGGCGCTATCCTTCCATGTGCACGCGAATATTTTCTATGAAACTTGTCGAGCAGTGTGAATATTTGGACATGTTTTGTGAGCGAGAAAATGCTTCCGGGTCTTTCGGCGTTTGGTGATATTTGTCGGTCGTTGGTGCGATTTCAGCATGAGCGGATACTAGTGTTCAAAGTGTTCGCGGTGCTACCACATCGGGAGTCATCTCATCATGTCCAGAAAGTTCATGGTGACCCGGACTTTAGTTATGTTTGCAAGTTGAGTGAACGCTCTTCGTCAGGACGACATTTTTACCGCATTTGAGAGCTTCAGGAAGTACATAAAACGTAAACATGCCGAAGTTAGGATCTGCGGAACCAGAAAATGGAAGCAGTTAACTAGCGAAGCTTCAGGTGCAGCATCGATTGATGTCGCGGAACTGCATCCCGGCGAAGAAGATGTCGCTGTGCGGTACGAAGACTTAAAGCACCTTTTGAGGAAAAGGGTCACTGTCTGCCTCCTACAACTGAGCGAAAAACACGCGGTACCTTCTGTTGCTTGTCGCATGGTTGCCCTGCAGATGAAATCTATATTCGAAATATTTCATGCGAACCATACATCGTTGATTCGGTCAAGCCTCAATCGCATTGGTGTAAACCTGGATAACGACGGTGAGCTAGAGGGACTACTGTCATCTGAACAAACCGCGACTGGTCTATTTGAAGACACCATTTCAGATTACAAGTTTTTCAAGCACTCCTGCGACAAGTTTCATCCTGTTCAACCTGTTCAGCACAAGCTTTATCGCAGTAGCTGTCCGGATGTGGTGATTCAGTTTGTGCCTTTACTCAAATTGGTCGAGAAAGCACTTTCTCTTAACGCTAAACGTACAACATCTGCTGTAGCAGATTTAGCACTAAAACGACAGATTGGAAGATTTCAGCTACGGCGAAATCTGCAAAAGGCACCGGCTCTTTCCATCTAATAGAAGTGCACTTCGTCTTCATTTTTATACTGATGAGTTTAAAGTGGTGAATCCCCTTGTGTCTAAAAAGACGAGGAACAAGATGTGTGCACATTACTTCACTATTGGAAATACAGACCAGCACGTTAGATCAAAGTGTAAGCATATCTTCCTGAGCCTTCTATGCCGCTATAACGCTGTCAGGAAATTCGGATATGCCCAGGTGCTCGCACCGTTGCTCTCGGACATGAACTTGAAAAGGGTTTAACACTCCATTGCAATGCGTCCAAACTGTGTTTAAGGTGCAGTTGGTACAATAAGCATAGACAACCTCAGAGCACACAGTTTAGCTGAATTTTCGAAGTCCTTCGCCTCAGGATATATTTATCGCTTTTGCATGGCTACTTCAGCTGACCTTCCACAGAACGACGAATCAAAACTTGTCCTGAGGACTGCAGTGACAGATGCTTCCCATCTGAATACAGTGCAGAAAAATCCTGCAAATGTTCCGGTCGACGGCGTCACTGGAAAATGTGCGTTTGACATACTTTCACACTTTGAAGATATGGAATCTGAGCCAACAGACTGCTGTTCAGGTTCCGAAGGAATGGGCGTAGATAACACACTACCTCATCTGGTGTCGTTTGGCTAAAGTCAACGAAATTTTCTTAAATTTTCGCACTACTGGAGCCAGTTGTTTGAATTGATGTTTGCTTTCAAACCGCATGCATCACAGATGTTTGAAAGGTTACATTCCTTTCAAACATTCCAAGCTTCATGATCTTCTGGCACTCTTTCCGCTAAAAACAACGTAAGTAGGGCGTTTTCACATATGATCGAACAACCTTGTCCGGTGAGCATTTTTAATTTTGATGAAAAAAATATATTTTGCTGGCTTTGTGCCCATAACAAAATCAATCCTTGTTTCCGGAAAAAAAAATTTGTCTTTGCGAAAAAACAAATTTGTAAGCACCCTCTCAGTCACATGCGCGTTTTGCGTATCGCGCGATGTTGACATTTCGGGCGGCTTCCTTCAAAACACTGTTCTGGCTACGGGTCTAGAAATATTAACTGACAAATTAGGCATAGGAAGGATTGACACAAAGTATTAATCACCGAGTATTAGGGTAGTTATTTTAAAAAAAAAAAATCGCAAACACGGCATATGGCGCAATTACGCTCTGGATTAAAGAATATTTTTCTCCGTATCTATAAAAGCTAAGGTCTTCAAACTTTGCTAGTTTGTTGCCCTGTACATAGGTTATCTTTGCGTGAAATATTGTTGTCCTGGTTAACTAGAGAAATTTACAAGAATTGCTTACACAGGGGCGTTTAACTAAAAATGCATTATTTTGAAAAGCATTAAAACAAAAAGGCCACCTTTAATATTCCTTAAACTCTTTGAAATTAACGTTTATATGTACTAACAGAGTCTGCAAAAACATAATCCAATATTTGTGTTACTTTTAAGTTATAAAGCGAGAAATATGGCCAAATTGACGCTAACGCGGTTGCCATAAATAGGGCATGCACACACCCGTTCTTCACAAGCCCCTCGTAAAATTTGGGGCCGTCTGTTCGACTGTACTGCGCTGTACGTCGAACTAAAGTTTTGGGGTGCATTATGTGGGACAAAAGGGTGTAAGGTGATACCCTTTTTTTTAGAGTGTAGGCAGGAAATTGCCCCGTCGCGCCGTTGCTATCCAGGCTTTCCTTCTCTCGGTTTCTGTGAGGAACCTAAATGTTTGTACTTGCGAAAGAAGGTTCGTTCCATATCTCAGACTGCACCCTGGTACAACGCAGCAAGGCCCACGTCGTGCGCAGTTCAAGGAAGATGATTTACACGCCGAAAACATCGTCCCCACTAAGAATTAGCACACGAAAATGAAGAAACCGGAAGTTTCTTGTGAACACATCCGGTTGGCATACGCTAGCGTGACCTGGCGGCGCGGACCCGGTGAAACCGTCTATACACTTATACAGTCCGATGTACATAGTCTTATTACATCATTGGCTCCTATAGACCTTTCATCTAAACTCTTGCTCCCACAATAGTTTATTATCTTGGAGCTTATTGGCCTCAACAGCCCCTGCGCCATGAAACCCCAATGTGTAAATCAATCCGTGCACGGCGTCAGTGCTTCTACAGAATGGTGGTAAATAGGAACGTGCGAGACGTCTGCTTAAGGTTTCTGTTGCGTGAGTGCACACATTTTTGCAGTGGCGATGAGCCTGAAACAAAATTATGGTAGTTCCATTTGGCATTGGATTTTCCGCAGCGGATCATTTTGGTGCCTCTGGGGAGAGAATGTTTGAAGGATTTGGCGATTACATCGTCGATGACCCTTGACCGAACAAAGCGCACCAAACTTGTAACGCGAGTACTCGGGCCAACGTTTAAGGAATTCCTTGTTGCGGATTTAAAGAATGCGCAGTTTTCGTTGATTCTTGATGAAAGTACTGATGTGGCATGCACGAAAGAAATGGCTGTTGTGGTAAGGTACTTTTCCCGTAAATGTTGCAAGTCTTGCACAGCATTCTTAGATCTCATGTCAATCTTTGATGCTTCGTTGAGCGGTCTCTTTTCGCACTTAAGGAGCTTTCTAGGTGACCTTGGTCTAGATCTAGCTAACTGTATTGGCGTCGGGACGAATGGAGCAAGTGTGATGTGCAGAGAGCACAAAAGCCTTTGTTACTAGGATGCAGGAAGTCAACCCTTGCCTCATCCTTGTAAAACGTTTGCGTCCTTCTCTGCATCTTGCATGCAATGAGGCAGTAGATGTGGTACCGACACATATGAATTATCTCGTTCGAGAGACCTTTAATTGGTTCTCACACTCTTCGAAGCGGCAGCAGATGTACAAGTCCATCTATGCAGAATTGATCAAATCTAGGGAAGCCCCCAAGAACCTTGTAGGATTGTCAGCCACGCTCTGGCTTAGTATTGCTGATGCATTAAAGTTAATTGCTGATCAGTGGCTCGAATTAAAAACACATTTCGAATTAGCCAAGAGTCAAGAAAGATGATGTTCAGCGAAATGACTTTGTGAGATTGACCGCGATGAGCAAAATTTTCTGCTTGCAAGGTTCCTAAGCACCATTGTCGATGAGTTCAATCACTTAAACAATATATTTCAGTGCAAGAATTCAGACCCTACAATGTCGCACAAGGATTTCTTGTCGTTTGAGATATTGCTTATGAAATCAGTGATCATGCCCACTCACGCATCACCAGAGTGCACGGACTGGAAAAAGCCCGTACTTCCCGTACGGACATGTGGAATGGGAAGTGTGTTTCTTAACGCCCTTGAAGTCTTCGCTTTGTGAGAAGGACAAAATCGCGCTTCTCGAAATATGCCGCAAGTTTTTAATTGCATGTATTAAGAGTGTAATGAAACGCCTTCCTGCCAATATGCAGCTCCTTAGCGATCTACTATTGCTGAAGCCTGCCAGCATCACAAAGTATTCTTTTTAAAATTTTCACAAAGCATTTGTGCCTTTTATACAGACATCGATGATCTCGAAAATGGAGTCAAAAGTAGAGACTCCTTCAGTCAATTGTGAGAAATCTTGTTGTTGACTGTGTGATGGGATTTTGGAAGTATGTAAAAGATGCAAATAACAGCGCAGGAGCAGCCATGTCTCCGTTGCTATCCGAGCTGGCCATCGCGCTCCTGACACTGCCCATGTCGAATGCCGCCGTAGAGACGGTGTTCAGTCACGCGTCTCTAACAAAATCGGACCTAAGAAACAAGATGTCACTTCGAACTCTTGAAAACCTCCTTCTTGGGCGGCCTACAACGCTGCGAACACATAGCACATGGACACTATAGGTGACGACACTTGGAATATCTACCATCCGTCGTCGCGGCGCAAAGTCACTTCCTCAGTCGTCCACACAAGGGGCAAGGAAAGGCAGGCACTGCATAAAAAAGCAACAGATTATAACACTTGCTGTGGCAAACTAGTTCCAGAGATGATACAGTCATGTCTTCTTAATATGGACATCCCCGTTCTGTAGAAATGTTTTTTTTTTTTATAACGTAAGCCGCCCATATGAAAAAACTGACTCTAAAACACAAATATTGGATAACAAGCCTAGCCAAACAAACAGTTTATTCAGCTAAAAAAATATTGAGATGTGAGTTTGCTCCGACGCTTAAGAGCCGTGTAACATGTAGCACTACTGTCGTTTACATGAACAGATACCCAGGTTGTAAAGTGATGATCGGCAACATAGCAAAAGGTGTTGCACTGTATGCACAAGCCGGACGTAATTGACACTTAGCTGCCGGCAATTAGGATCTCATAATCTTATTATCGCAGACGGGAATGACATCTGGTGCCTACGGTTGAAATAATGTCGTGCTTAGTGGTAGAAAAATCACAAAATAAACACAGAATGGAGGAACCGAAACAGACAGGAAAGCACTGTTTCTACGACGAAAGCATTAAACTCTTCGAACATTAAATTTTCTTGGAGCACACCTCTCCCATGCTTGCTACCTGATGAAGACCAAAGCTTAGTTCACTGCGAATCAATATTAAATGTTTTTAGGTGGGCACCTCCTGCCCAATCATGGCATTTATTTAAAGCACTGCTCACACATTAGCGAGTCCCGCAGTGCCTTGCGGAACGGCGGGCGATGCTTGTCGTTCCGCAAGGCACTGCAAGGCAGATCAGACTCAACTATCGAATGCGGACGTGTTTACGAACTGCTACAGCACACCAATCATACGCCAAGGAAAAAAAAGGAAGTTGCGTGCATGCGTGCGCTCATCGCCAGTGCTTTCTGCTCTGCTATGTTTCCTGCTTGCGTGCTGCGATTTGCAAGCCAGCGCGGGAAATATGCTTCCACAATTTGTTTGTGTGCCGTTGCGATTGAAACAACCGAGAAGTATAGTCCGTCGTTATTTTCATCAAACTAAGGCGCAGCTCAGTCTAGGCGGCTCAGCCGAACCGGCGAAGATGACTGCTGTTGTTTACATGATTTGAAACAGCTTTGCGGAGTGGTTGTGTGTTCTAAATTTCAACCCCAAGTGAAAAAATAAGTTACCGCAGACTATATTCTTAAAGGTTGTTTTTTAGAAATTTTAACTGGCAGGCTCTCGCAACGACCACGTTAATATTCATTCAGCATTGTTCGCATTTCTACTTCCTTTATGATCGCTTCATTTGCCAAACACGTTAGTGGCCAGTCACCTTACCGACTGTGCTGGTGTCTCCGGCAAAGAATTCGCTCAGGGCTAAATGCAATGCACTGCACAGTTTGTAGCCCGTTTTGACTGAAAGCTTTCACACTGCGGAAACGTTGTCACGAATGCAGTAAAGCAATGCGATAGGACTGAGGGACACTAGGGGGATTGTCCAAGTTGACTGACTGACAGCATGAACATGTGTTTATATCGCCACCGTGCTTCCTCGACGCAGGCGACAGAAAAAACGAGATAGAGACTCCTCACGCTTCCCTAGTTTTTCTACAACGTCGAAATACAAGACACCCGGCAGCGACGTGTTGATGGTGCTGGTGAGATCGGCGGGACAACGACTCTACAGCAGATGTGACTTCCGTCGATTGCGCCGAGGACTCCAGGGAAACTCGGCTTCGCTTCAAAACATGCTATTACGTGGGCAACTTCGTGTTCCGTCGGCCACTTCACGAAGTTCGGACCGAGGGCCAAAACGGCGAGGCCTATTCGCTGGACTTCTGGCACACGCTAGACTTCGACAGGCTGAACCGGTTGCCAATGGACCTACTAAAGATAAAAACAGCACATGTATATACCATTATTAACGAACCGACTTCGTCCTATATCTGCACTTCTAACAGCCATATTAACGATGTCCCATGTGCTTTCATCACCATCTACGCAAATATGACATGCAGGTGGAAAGGGGAGGGCACATTCGAATTGTGCGTTGGTCAGAAAGCGAGACCCTCAGTACAAAATCAGATCAGTGCTTTCTGTATGCCGACTACGTCCAGGCACTGGGATCTAGTGTGCTTTCTTCAAGATTTCGAGTTAGTCTGTCTAATTGTATTGTTTCTTGGTTGAGAAATGTGTACAATTTGTTTTTTTTGCGTTATTTTTTGGGGTCCTTTTTAGTTTTTTTGGCGCGTCTTTGGCTACCATTCCGGCAGTCCGGATCACATGGAATCGCATTAGGAACAAACTTATGCGGCGATGAGCACTTCGTCCATAGAAAAAAGCGATTCTACAGGAGCATTTCATTTATCCATTCAATTATAAATCCCCCCCAAAGAATAAACACTGTGGTGGAAGTAAATGCGAACCAGGAGAGAGAGAAAAATAGTAAACTTTTTATATTATCAAGTTTGGTGCACTTGGTTACCAATCCTCGCCCAGCAGGTTTTGAACGTGCTGGACTAGGAGCGGCCGTACACCAGCAACGCGCAAACAAGCAATCGCAGTTGTTTTTTTTTTTTTACATCGAAGCTTTATGAATCGGGTTTCATGCATTTTTGGTATCCATGTGGGAAAACAAGTCAGAAATTGCATATAAAAGCGCTCCATTGTAGGGAAACGCATATACACCCCGTCACCTCAATATGCATTTTGATAAAGAAACGTCGAAACGTGTGATAAGGAAGATACATCCGAGGACAATGGACGTTCTCCCGCTCAAGTCTGGTGACATCACTGCTTTACATATATAAAAGCAGCAGATTTTTTATATGTAAAGCATTATATGTATAGATTCAACTTTACCAAAGAATCTCACCAAAGTTGTAATTGAACCCATTAGTGTATATCATGGTGATCGCAAAGCAATCATCACTACCGTTTGAAAATGATGTATATATATTGCAAATAAACATTTGGTGAGGTGCTTTTGTGTGTCTCTTGGTGTATCATGTGTGGTGGTGCTCTACAGCTTCGCTGGCCAACCAGCTTCATAGAGTGGAAGGGCTCATATTTTTTTCCCGTTTATTTATTTTGAATTTAGGCGCTGCCAACGAAGAGAGACGAACAGTAGAATATTGTGCTTTTCAAAGAACAGGCGTTCTACGATTTGACGAACCGAAATGAAGTGCTAATAAATATTATTTGTATAAATATAAACACTTCTATTCACTAAAGGAAGTAAACAGCAGGGTTTGGGTCGATGAACGTAATGATTCATCGCAGAATAAAATTGGGAATGCTTTACAGCGTAAAAATCATGTGCCGAATCCTTATAAATTATTTTTCAAGATATTGTTTTTCGGGCATAAATGAGTTATAACATTTTTTTTGACATATTGATAAGTAAAAATTGTTACACTTTATTGAGATGAAGTAACAATTACAACAAAGAATATTTCCTTACCAGATCTAACCAGCTATATTCAGAAACCCGCGTAAAGTGCCACTGATGCCACCAGTTGGAATAAGAGACAGGGTGGGTAAGAGGGAGGGGGGGGGGGAGTGGAGAAAGCAGTGAATTGGTGGAGACCATAGTTTCGAAGTCACCTACCAATCGCAGCTCGGCCAACTCATGAGACAGTGAGTCACTGCACCAATCATCTACCCACGTACCAGTGCCAATGAAACAATGCGCGCGCACAATAATTGCCAAATTTCACTTATATGTGCTAGGCGAGCGAACGAGGTAAGTTGTCCTGTTCTCTGCAATGAGTGAAACTTAGTCAATTAAGTATTTCACCACCAAGTGCGAAGATTTTAAGCTAGTGTCTAAATCTTTTGCATATGTAAAAAATAAAACTCGGAATGAGAAAACTTACTGGATGTGCCACCGAACATCTGTAGACGGGTGCCACGGACGCTTGACGACGACCCAAGAAGACACCATTGTCTCGATGAAAGGACATTCCCACCCGTCAGAACCATATATCTTGATGGCAAGAGACGACCTCAATCACGGTGCCACCTGTTCTGGTGACCCAGCTTGCCTGATAGTTAACGCAAGTTTCATGTACATTTTGCTCCTTACAAAGAATTATTTATTCATACGTTTAACTGGATATACAGGATCTGTATTTCTCGCAGGCTCCTTTAAATGCAGTTAAACAATAAGAAGAGGAACACCAACCTAAATTACGTTGAAGGGGAAGAGTGTTCGTACGCCGGTTAAATTGCAGATCCGGGCGTTATAGCGAAACCAAAAACAAAGCAATCTCTAGTCGCAAACTTCTGCTTAATAGAAGTACTTTTTTTAGTGTTAAGATCCGTTCAAACTCAGGCGTTTCTCATTAAAAAAAATTACCTGAGCGGCGCTCTGGCAGACGACACGACAAGTGCCGATATGCAGAACAAAACGTGTGCGCCAAATCTCCGCTCACGTGACCAGCAACAGCCAATTCGACGAGAGCGTTCCACACGAAGGGGCGGTGTCACCCCGAGATCTGTTCAGGGGTTTCTAACCCTACAATGCATAGTGTATCTGAAATGATACACTTCTGTAAAAAGCAATCCCAGAGAAATCCGAGTACAAATTCAACGCGAATGCATGCTGTGAGAGAGAGAGAGAGAGATTTTGGGGGGTTTATGGCGCAAAAGCTGCGAGGCCATGTGCGCCAAACTAATTGAAGGCATCATTGTACTATAGGACGGGTTTCACAAATCGATAACCAAAAAAGCTAGAATCGGTGTAAAAGGCCAACACTACCAAGAAATTCTATTACTCGTTCAAAAGAGACCAGAGGATTTTCTCCTAGAAGGAGAGCAGGATGAAATGGGATATGATGTTGAAAAAATTCAGGGAAATGAATGCGGTGCTTGGGCTCAAGGCCGGGACACAACCATAAGATATGCAAAACAGTGAGCCTATCACCACACTGATCGCAGACTGGAGGATCCCCTCCCGAAAGCAGATACCTATGGGTTATAAAAGAGTGTCCGATTCTCAGACGGCACAACAACGTTTCATGACGAATGCATGCTATATCGCATCCGATAGATGTTTTGCGCCGCCTGTCTAAAAACGACTCCGCTAGATGGAGCCACTTCCTCGGTCGGCGCTCAGGTGCAGCGCTTCTTGACATCGGCAACACGTGCGTGGAAACACGAACTTCAATGTAAAAATTATTACTGTTCCAGGTAAAAAATACCTTATTCAAAATTATGCTGCAGCTTCTAATACCTTCTTGTGTCTTGACAAGCTGAAACTCTGAGCAGTTTGATTCAGGAAAGATTTGGCTTGAAAACAAACATGTGTATCTGATATGATACACTATGCATTTGAAGCTTGATTTGGGCTCCGGGAAGCCTTCGTGCACAACATGTTTTCGGAAGCTTTGCCGATGGATTACACTATTTTTTGATTTGGAGAATACCAATACGATATTGTTGACTTCATTTCCTAAAAATGACGAAGTTTGTTTTCTAAAATATTGCCAAGCAACCGAAAATGCCGCATTCCAAAAAGTTTTGAAAATGTATTTTTTTTACCGTCAATGAGTCAGATGTGTCGCCGTCAATGGCTACACATCTGACTGATGAAGAGATTCAGGACATTTTGTTTCCCTTAGAAAGCGAGGCAAGCTCTGATGAAGAGGATGAAAATGTCCCGGACTTTGGAGCAGAAGAGATCGTGGATGACTGCGAAAGCGAAGATAGTACGCCCGATAAACCTTCTACAACAGCAACACTCAGCAAGTCTAAAGGCCAAGCTGTCAACTGGAAAAAACAGAGCCTCAATCTTCACCCAGAGAAAACCACGTTTCGTGGTACGACAACTTTGCCTCCTTCGATACAGGCGATGGAGTCAACATTCCACTTTTTAAGTACTTTTTCACCGATGAACTGATCGATTTTATTGCAGAGCAGTCATCCCAGTACAGTGCGCAGACAAACCGTGATAGACCCATCGAGGTAACTTCGGCAGGCGTCAAGAAGTATGTTGGAATTTGCATATTCATGTCGCTCGTTCATGTCCCGAACATTAGAGATTACTGGGACCCGGTACTCGGTAACACCAGCATATCATCTGTGATGTCTGTAAACCAGTTCGAAAAAATCAGAAGGTATTTGCAGTTTTGTAACAATGCGGAAATGTCGACAGACAATATAACATGTGATCGGCTCTTCAAGATAAGGCCAGTGTTTGAAGCACTACGGGCAAAGTTTCTGTCGGTGCCAATGGAAGAATGCCTTGCATTAGATGAACAGATGTGCTCGACGAAAGCTCGCCATTACCTAAAACAGTACATGCATAATAAACCCCACAAGTGAGGTTATAAGTTCTTCGTGCTAAGCGGTGTCTCCGGCTATGCCTATGATATGAAAATTTACGCTGGGCAAGAAAACGATCCTTCAAAAAGGAAAGCAAGAGAACCGGGTTTGGGATCTACTACGGGAAATGTTGTTGTGAGACTGAGCCGACACATTCCTAAGAATGCGAGATACAAACTCTGTTTCGATAACTACTACACATCCCCCAAGATTATGGTTCACCTAGCAGAGCAAGGAATTCTGTCTCTTGGAACCGCGCGAAGAAATCGAGTAAAGGACTGCAAACTCCCAACAGAGCAAGAACTCAAGAAAGCAGGGAGGGGAACTACTGCAGAAAGCGTGGCACGAATTGACGGCATTGACGTTTCAGCTGTCGAGTGGAAGAACAACAAGGCTGTAACCCTGCATTCGGCGTTTTTAGGCTCAGAACCCGAACAGTTTGCGCAAAGGTATGATCGAAGGCTGAAGACCAAGATTGACGTTGAATGCCCAAATATTGTTCTCCAAAACAATCAGCACATGGGCGGTGTGGACATGTTAGACGGTCTGATGGGCAGGTACACGATTACCATGCACTCGAGGAAGTGGTATACTTTCGACTTTTTTATCATCTTGTAGACTTGACAGTGCGAAATGCATGGATTCTCTACCGTCGACAGAAAGGGGATGCCGCACTTCCATTGGCGAAATTTCGGAAGGAAGTCTCAGAGTGCCTGTGCAGACTTGGCACCACAGTCACCAAAAGAGGACGGCCATCTGAAGTTCAGCGGCAGCTCGAAGCCAAGAAGCGAAAGACATCTGCAGCAGTCCTTCCACCACAAGATGTTCGACTCGACCAGTTGAGTCACTGGCCTCAATGGACCGCTACCAGGCAACGCTGTAAGCTTCCAGGGTGTGCATCCCTCACGTTTGTAAACTGCGAGAAATGTGCAGTCGCTCTGTGCTTGAACAAAGCCAAAAACTGCTTTCATTTCTTCCACCACCCATGAGGCACCAATGCATGTTGTATCACATATGATACATAGAATATTTGTTTCGTTTTCGAGTTCGAAAATTGAATAAAAAATTTTAAACTATTTTTACAATCATGTTGTTATTGTAGCGAACACGCACAAATTTTTCTTAGTAAAAGAAAGTCATGCATTGTAGGGTTAATGCTCCTTGTTCGTCATAAAAAGACAAAGCTAACATCCTCGGGGAACATTTTTTTATAATTCGTCTAGCTCGGCCAACTACAGTGCCAACTTCGCACAGTTTAAAGCTCGTGCGAAGCAACAAACGTTAGTCGTATCTGGAGGAAATGCAGCCTCTTATAATCAGCCATTTACGCTATATGAACTTGAGATGGCCCTTAATGTAAAAAAAGCTATCTGCTCCTGGGCCCGATGGACTTCACTATGAGATGCTTCGTAACCTGTCCACGGAACCCCTTGAAAACCTTCTTCGTTTTTTTATTCTTTATAGGAAAAGGCTTGTTTTTCTAAGACTTGAAGGCATGCACATATTATACAACTTCTAAAACCTAATAAAGATCCTTCACAGCAATCACGTTACCGCCTCAATCGCACTGACGAGCTGCCATGGAAAAACGTTTGAAAGGCTGATAAACAGGCGACTGGTGTATGTATTGGAACAACAGAGGGCCTTCGATAACAACCAGTGTGGATTCCGCCGAGGTCGTTCTACTCTCGATCACTTGGTACGCCTGGAAACTGTGATACGTGAGGCATTTGCAAACCGACAGCACTGTGTTGCAGTTTTGTTTTTTCGATTTGGAGAAGCACACCTGCCAAGTTTTAAGATTTTTGTTGTTGTTTGCGGGTTTTATGGCGCAAGAGCTACGATGGCCATACTGCGCCAAACTAGGTAAACTAAAATGAACCAGAAACGATCTACCAAGAATGCATTTCCGCTATAGTTTGTGTAAAATCGCTATATTTTCTAGAAAAGCTAAGAGACGGTCAATTGATATTAGAGGCTGCTCCCCTAGGAACAGGGCAGGATGAAAAGAGATACAGTACTTGAAAAGCTCAGGAAAGAAGAACTTGTGTGTTTGTAGAAGACCAGGGCAAAGAAAAATATGTAGAACGGACAAAGTGTCTCCACAGTGGTTGCACACTGGTGGCTCCTCACCAACAAGCAGGTATCGATGGGTGAGGAAGGTGTGGCCGATCCTCAACCGGCGCAGAAGAACCTCACGGAAACGGCTCCGGTTGTAGGAGCTTTCCCAGGTACCAATGCTTCGCTTGATGTCATGAAGCTTGTTGTTATCGGCCAAATCCCACTCGGACTGCCACAGTTTTAGAATTGAAAGCCGTATAGGCCTTGTTAAGTCTTGGTATGGTATGCGTGCGTGTGATGGTAAGAGGTTACGCGACGAGGCGGCCAGCCTATCTGCAGCTTCGTTGCCCGCAATGCCCACATGGCTCGGGATCCAACAAAACCTAATATCCTTCCCATCTCTGAGGCCCAGTTGAACTTAACACGCACCAGTTGAGTCAGCTTGTTCTTGGTTGGATTAAGTGAACACGCTGCAGAAACAACGCTCCGGGAGCCTACAAACAGAACTGCTTCCATCACTTTGCTCCGGATAATATAGTCAAGTGCTGACAGCACGCCATATAACTCGGCAGTAACAATGCTAGCGACAGTATTTAGCCGTGTCACATGCGTAAACGAATTAGAATGAACAGCAGAGCCTACATACGTTGAGGACTTGGCTCCGTCAGTGTAAAATTGATTGATTGATTGATTGGGTTTAATGGCGCAGCAGTGACCAAGGCTATAATGCGCCAAGAACTAGGACTATTGCTGAAATCAAGGTTAAAGAGAAGAAAGAGCTATAGTAGCTTGTAATTTAATAAAACAATGATCATGAAAGTACAAGCGCATAAGATGTGGCAGTGAATACGATGAACTATTAAAATTATAGCTGGTCCAGGAGTCTTATATCCTTAAGAAAGTTGAAAACACACTTGTGTGGAATCAACGGCTCATCGCTGAGTAAAAGGGCGAGGTGTAATGGCGTATGCACTTGGTAGACCTTTGCAAAGTGTCTGTGGCGTTCCTGGTCATACAAAGGGCATACAAGTAAGATATGTAGGATGCTTAACGGAATGTGGCAGTGTTCACACTCCGGAGCATCCTCCCCACGCAAAAGATGCCCATGGGTAAGACGGGTATGACCAATTCGCAGTCGGCACAAAACCACCTCATAAAAACGCTCGCGGTGTCGTGCACTCTCCCATTCCTGAAGTAGTGGTTTTACTGCGTGCAACTTATTGTTTATTTCTCGGTCCCATTCCTCTTGCCACCTGCGTCTTATGGAAAATTTCAGAACATGTCTATAATCTCTGTAAGGTATTTTCCACAGGTCGACTTCATCCATCCTTAGCAGTACTTGCTGCTCTGTCAGCATCCTCATTTCCGGCAATTCCGACATGTGAAGGAACCCAGCATAATATTATTTTCTTCTTCTGTTTTGTGGCTGAAATTAGCCTGTTCCTTATTTCTATTACAAGTGGATTGCGATCATCTCCCACTCTGGCAAGAGCTCGTAAAGCACTAAGTGAGTCGGTGTAAACAATTGACTTGTGAAGCTTTTGTTTGAGGATCTTATCTGTGGCGAGGAGTAAGCCATAAAGCTCTGCCGTAAGACTACAGGCACTGTCATTAATTCTCCGGACAAGCTGTAACCCAGGCCCGATCACTGCGCAGCCAACAGAGGAATTAGTTTTACTACCATCAGTGTAGAAACTTGTAAAGCCGTGATACTGGTCTTGGAGTCAAGGAATTCTTGCCTCACGACATCAAGAGGAGTGTCTTTTTGTTGTATTTTGTTGCTCCAGTTCGCACTGAATGGGAACTAGATCCCAAGGGGCTGCCGAACTCATGCACTGTACAACTGGAGGCAACACGTCCAGTCCTACAGACTCTGCAGAATTGCGAACCCGCATGGCAAGAGGTGGAACAACTGAAGGCTTGTTACTGAAAGTTCGCTCATAGCGTATTTGTTCCATGCAGTGTAAGGTTGGATGGTTAGGAACCGATCTAATTCACATAAAATACGTGAAGCCCAGTTCATATCTTCTTTTCTCCAGAGAAAGCTCGTTTGCTTCCGCGTATAGGCTGAGGACAGGAGATGTGCGAAAAGCCCGGTAGCAAGCCGCAGCCCCTGATGATGAACAGGGTCCAGCATTTTGAGAACCGATGTCCGGGCAGAGCCATACACAATACAACCGTAATCAAGTCGGGATCGAACGACCGACCGATAGATACGTAAAAGACAAAGACGGTCAGCACCCCAGGACACATGCGACAGGACCTTAAGTATATTAAGTGATTTAAAACACTTCATCTTCAGGCTCTTGACATGCGGAACAAAAGTCAATTTGGAATCAAATATAAGACCTAAAACTTGTGTTCAGTTTTCACAGGGATAGGAACATCATACATAGTCAAAGAAGGTTCGTGCAAAACTCCGCGGCGACGAGAGAAACTCACACAGACGGTCTTCTCGGAGAAAATTTAAAACCGTTGAAATCAGCCCATTTGACCAAGTTGTTGATTGTGAGCTGGAGCCGACGTTCACATATGGATAGATTACAAGACGATACAGAAATCTGCAGATCATCGACGTACAGTGAGTACTGAACAGACGGAGCTATTGCGCGGACAATTGAATTCATCTTCACAATAAAAGAGTGACGCTAAGTACACCACCTTGAGGAACTCCATTTTGCTGCGAAAATTCTCTAGAAAAAGTTGTCCCAAGCTTCACGCGAAAAGTCCGGTTTTGGAGATAACTCTGAATGGCACTTAGCATTCGGCCCTGCACACCAAGGCTAAACAGATCCTGCAGTT
>JABSTQ010003833.1:0-23965 GCA_013358835.2 Ixodes persulcatus
ATGCTATGGTGTTTTGTTTTTTGCTATTCCTTCGAGGCTCCCCCCAGCCGCCCCTTACCCAACCCCCTGGATCTACATTTTGGCCCTCCTTTACGCAGTCACTTTTTCAATGTTGCCAGTAGAGACTTTTACTTTGAAAAACGCGTTGAGGTAAAAACTTGTACTTCAATAACTTCGCGAAAAAAATATTATTTTGACCCAATATTTGGGTTACTATTTCAGCGATGTTTGTTGGTGTGTTTAGCAAATTCTGAGACATATCGGGGACTATGAAGAGAAGACAGGAGTACCCCTTTAATTAATGGTTTTCGATGATGACCAGAAAGTTCAAAAATTAAAAGCCCACCTTTTAGGTTACTAGAGATCTAATTACTCAAAAGTAATTAAAAAACTAATCATACCGAACGTCATTATTTCTTCTGAATAGGCTCTTTTGCAAACACGAATACGACATCCTCCTTTTTTCTGTGCGATGCGTACTTTTCGCATGAGTGATACATGCCAAGCGTTCTTTGAATCCCTGTTTATTTCCCAAATGCGTCAAAAACAGTATTATCTTGGGGCCTAGAGCCCATATGAGAACCTCATGGGTACTGAACCGTCATGATATACAAAAGCTCGCTCATTTGCAATGTTCATGAACAAATGTGAAGTTCGTAAGAGCACTCATCCGACTTCTGCATTTCCCTATTTTATTCTTGCTCGAGAAGATGTTGCAGTGAAGTCAGCCCCGCCACAGTCGAGGTCCTTCATCCTTCGGTTGCTGCATTTTCAGCCAGCAGGGCTGTAAAGTGAGAAAAACGTCTCAGCGACCGGTGCATATCGCATTAGGCGCCTTGCGCAACGGCGCCGACACCTGTCGCTATCTATGCACGTTTGAAAGTATGGCCTCCGGGCGCCGGCCATCTTGCTCGCTTGGGGTATTGGATTATGGCCGTAGCCCAAGCGAGCGAAATTGCGGCGCCCGGAGGCCGTACTTGCAAACCTGTATACATGGCTTGGAGGTGACGTCAGTCCACCCCTCTTTCTGGTGAGTAGTATTAGTTGATACCCGATGGAACAGAAAGTAAACAAGGGGGCGGGGCCAGCTCCCCCTTGTTTACTTCCGGCTCAATCGGGTATCAATCATTCACAGGGACGCAGGGCGGGGCCTCTTCCCTCTCTCGCATCTCAGGGACCAATGACAGTGCATGGGCGTTGGCCAGTGACCAATCGGATCTCGCCCGGGTCCCGCCCACGAGGTGGGCGGTACGTGAGGTCACGTACCTCAAACCGCAGACCTCAAACCTCAAACCGCAGACCGCAAACCACAAACCTCAGACCGCAAACCGCAAACCACAGACCTCAGACCGCAAACCACAAACCTCAGACCTCAAACCACAAGTGTGGTTGACCAGGTGTTGACAGCTGCGGTCATCATCTGATAACAACCACCTGATGTCACACAGGGTCCGAGCTTCGTTCGACAGAGGGCGCTCACGTGATGTCGCACAGGGTTTGTGCTGCATCCGAAAGAGGGCGCTCACATGATGTCACACAGGGTTCGTGCTGCATCCAACAGAGGGCACTGCGTTCCGGTCACATGACGGTCACGTGTTTTGAATTTGAATCGCTGCGCGGTAAATACCCCTTTTATTCGATAAAAAAGTCTACGCGGGCGACGGGGACTCACCTCGCTACCTTCTGATCAGAAGCCCAACACTCTACCGTCTGAGCTATGAACACAATGCTTCTTGGACGACTTCATTCGTCCTAGTATTTCGTACGTCGAGCGCGCAATTCAGATCACGTGTTAGAGCTATCGCAACGCTTGGATTTTGTAACGGAATTGCTGAGTCATTCACCGGAGGGCGCTACAGGGATGACGGAAGAGTTCAGGATTATTGAGTCATCTGTCAGACGAGAAAATGCACTGTCACGATGACGACACAGATATGTCGTCGTGAGATTAGTGCCGAGAAATGCATTGTCGCGTGTTTTCCCGGTGGGTCATGTGACCAACGTCACCTGATATTTGAATCGCTGCGCAGTTGACACCTCGGTTCATAGATGGCGCGTCTTTTGTTGCTAAGCGTCTTTGTTGTTAAGACATGAGTGACATCTTGCGTCGTGGGGGTCTGACCTTACGCCATCTGTTGCTGGAAAGTTGAATTGCGCGTCTTCCTAAGGTGTGCCCATCTGTATTTTCGCGTGCGCGCAATGCGTGTGAGTTGCCGAATCTGTTTGTAGATTGCGCGCACCTGAATCCTTTTGCTGGCGTGAACTTTTACCATTATCACACGACATTTTCTCGATAATGTTAGCGGCAGCTTAGTAAATGGTGTCAACTCTATCGCGCTCAAATCATCTCTCGATAATTTTATCGTAATCTGTCTGCTGAACGGAGCATTGTGGGAAATGGACTGGAGCATGGTCGCATTCATACGCGCTAAAGACGAGACAGATATGATGTTTCATGTTTTTTTTATTATCATTCGCTCTTAGAACACGCACACTTATAAATACAGATACGGCTTTTAAAATCACTCTACGCGACAAAGAAACCACTGGAAACACTTTACACAAAAATGTACAACACAAGCAGTATTAAGACACATCCGAGGAAAAAAAAGTGGAATAACAGAACAACGCGCACGATACAATCAAAAAAAAAATATTTACCAGGTCAGGGCGTGAGATGAGAAGAGAAATAGGATCCGGCTTTCGTACACTAGCGGGTTATACAAAAATGTACACAAGAAGTTTCAAGACACACCGGTGGGAAACGCGAGCAATTGCGATACAGTCCAAAATATTTACAAGGCGTGTGATGGGGAGGCAGGTCGCTCGCTTCCTAAAACACTCTTGTGGCCAAAAGGAAACGTCGTAATCCAGTCGCTGCAAATGTATTGCTTGTTATCGAACGGATTAAGAGCAATCTTTTCGACCGCGATGCTTTTTTTCTCGTTAAGTTTTCGAGGAATCAAATGCTGCGTCACTCTGTGCAAAGTTTTCGTCTCTAGAGCGTGCTTGTACAGCTCGTAGGTGAACTTGCGAGACTCGCATTTCTTTACTCCCTTGGCTCTTTCGCAACACGTGTTGCTGTTTGTTTTGAAGCTGTATACCTTTGGTTTTAAGCAAAAAAAAAAAAGCCACTAAGTGAGTAGTGGGATATTCATTTTTTAACACACCGAGCCTCATTTTGTTTTCGGTTGAAAAGAGCTTGTGACTCTCTGGATATCCAGATGTATCCAAGCAGGCGTCTCGGAGTTGGAGCAGTTTGTCGTCTACGTCTGATCTGTGAAGGTGTAGGAAGAAGGAATCCGTGTCGCAGTAAAGAGCCCTCGTTGAGGGGATCGCACGACGAAGTTGATTATAAAAGAAGTCGTACATTACTATTTTTGATATCTCAAGAATCGAGAACCCTGCGTAGAGTGGTTGCTTGAGTTTGATCACTTTCGGAACGAACTGGAAAATTACGACCTGCGAACTAAGTGCTCGAAACTGCGTCAGGTTCGGCTTCTGAAGCATTTTCAGTATATCGCCCTCTTTAACGCACAGTTTATTGTGTCCATGTTTACGTGCATTCTCGATCGTCTTGCCATATATGCTGTTCATGAACAGTTTGGAAAGATCAATTTCGTACGTCTCCAGCGTCCAAAGTTTTGGAAAACATCGGCCAGTAGGAGGCAGTCCGTCTTTAGGTAAAGGTCGCTGTATTCTCCAAGGTTCTTCGAACCAAAGGTATCGAAAACGGTCTGTGCATGTTGGTAGTCCTCTTCACACACACACACACCCCGATCCCAGTCAACTTGTTAAAAAAAGGCCTCTCGTGGCGGGAGGCTTTGACCTTCGTAACTCTCGAGGCTTGTAATAAAATTATAACAAAACACTCTTTTGCGGGCAAGGAGGTCGACGTGTTCGGGAAAGGACTGCCGAAGGCAACAAAAATGCTCTGTGCCCTTAGCGTGGAGATTTTCCACGAGCGTCTCCAGGCTTGCATTAAGAAATGCGAGGCTGTCAATAAAGCGAAGGTTGCCTATCTCTAACAATTTAAAATTCTGGCACGAGCTTCCGAGTACTCGAACAAAATAAGCTTGCCTAGAAAGAAACTGAGGTCGTAGGAATGGTTATGCGCTATGAGTGGAACGGTATGTTTGTTGAATCGATGGTTTAGGTTACACTGGGAGCAAAGCGCCCGCCTAGACTCTCCCGTCATGTGGTCGTGGTCGCGAGTTTTCATTTTCTTGCTGAAGCTTTCGTTGCAAATGACACAGCGGGAAGAGTCCGCGTGGGAAGCCTCGTTTTCTTGAGTCATTTCAAGAGAAACTTCACTCGACCTGATCAATCTGGGTATTTCCTTCGCTAGAAAGTTGAGAATCAAAATGAATCTTTCTACGCAGTCGCGTCCGCGATAGAGGTATTCCTCAACAATGGACGAATCTTTTGAGCGGATGACGAGAAGACAGAAAGAGCTGGGGACGTGATTCTCGTAAACATTGCCCGTCGACTGAGTCGGTTCCAGAATCGCGCTTCAAAGTCGTAAACGCAATAAAAGGGGAACTCTTCCATGACATGCGTGCTCCGACGAAAGTACACAGTTCGTCACCCTTGTTTGGGAAGACGGTTTTGCCCGGCTTCTTGTCCCTGCACATTGAGAGATGGTCATATAGGGTTTCTTGCCTCCGAAACCCGGTTAGACACCTCTTACAACGAAAGCGTAGGCTTTTGGCATTTGAAAAAAATCCCGCAAAGTTTGTAATGCCCACAAAATGGTTCTCAACAAGGAGAAGATCGACATGCTGCTCCAACTCGTCATCAACTACCTTCAGTGGGTAGACAAAGCTTTTCTCGCTGTCATAACCAAACACGTTCACTGAGACACAATTCTTTCGCTCAAAGACCCACACACATCCTGTGGAAAGGTTACGGAGAAGGTTTTCGGAAACACATATTTGCACATATGTTCACGATACGAGGACGCTCTTCCTCTGTAAGCCCTGTTCGCAGGATGCAAAACGGCGAGCACAGCAAACACAAAGCACATATCCCGTTCAGATTCGTGAAGACGCTCAGTGACACTGACGACGCATTGCTTTCAGGCAAGTTGCTTCGGCAGAAAAAAATGTCCGCAACCAACGGTCGGGGGAAGGAATCGTCCCAAACTAAGAGTACACACTTTGATTCCGACAAGAAAGAATCCCGAGCCTTGTTCCTGATAATGCTCCAATCGGGCAGATATTTCAATGCAAACTCGCTGAATGGAACTACTGATATTACCGTCCACAAATGCGGTTTGGATCTGACTATGACAAAAGTGCACAGTCACATCAATATCGTCATCAGGAAGGAGACGTCCGAGCTCGACGGTGAGCGTGACAAAAAAACGCAGAGGCAGTCCAAAATGTCTGAGTACGTTTGACATGTGCTCTGCATGATGCCTAAAAAAGGTGGACACGTCGTACGCCTCTGTGTCTCTTTCGTGTAACTCGTACTGAGCCACATAATTACGAACAGCGCACACTCTTTCGTAAAAGGGAATGCATGGCGAGGGAGTCACATTGTGACCCAAGGCAAAGTGAACTTGCAGCGAGTCTACACTGGAATAATGCTGTCGGTCGTCGGGAGAGCACAGATGACAGGTAACCATGATGGGGGTTCAGATGGCTAGACGATATTCGTAGATATCCGACGATTAGGTGATGAGGGGGCTAGATGAGCCGGGTCGTCTAGGTATCGGTGACATTTTCAAAGATAGCGAAAAAAAAATCCTATTAGCGATTAGAACGCTAGGCTTTTAGACTGCTCACCTTGCTGTGCAAGAAAGGTGTGGTGGAGGATCGAGGTGATTTTCTCCCTCTCGATGACCAAATGCTGAAACAAAATGTCTTATTAGCAAGGAAAACGCGAGGTTTTTAGCTTGCTCACCTTGTAACGCGAAGATCAGGAGAAAACGATGCGTGAGTCGGGTAGTTCAAGTGCGAAGCAGTTTATAGAATCCCAAAGATGAAGCACGTCCAGGGAGTCATATGCCGTGCAATCGCAGTAAACGGCGAAGTCGCAATGTTTAACGCAGATTTTCCTCTAATCAAAGACTGTTGGATGCGCACGTCCGACGCCGACACTGACATTGAGCAACGGAAACGAGACAGCGGATGGAAAGAAGCAGAGATCAGTCAAACCGCTTTCAAGGTCGTTCTTTCGAAAACAGACCGCGCGCCTCTCGCAACATTTTTTTTTTTTTTGCGTCGTGTTTTGTTTTTGAGGCGCGGCAGACACGTTTCAACCTGTCGTTGTGGGGTAGTCCTTGGGAAATTTCCGAACTCCGGTTAAACCTGCGGGCTGGCTACCCCAACGACAGGTTGAAACGAAAAAAACAAAGACGCTTAGCAACAAAAGACGCGCCATCTATGAACCGAGGTGTCAACTGCGCAGCGATTCAAATATCAGGTGACGTTGGTCACATGACCCACCGGGAAAACACGCGACAATGCATTTCTCGGCACTAATCTCACGACGACATATCTGTGTCGTCATCGTGACAGTGCATTTTCTCGTCTGACAGACGACTCAATCATCCTGAACTCTTCCATCATCCCTGTAGCGCCCTCCGGTGAATGACTCAGCAATTCCGTTACAAAATCCAAGCGTTGCGATAGCTCTAACACGTGATCTGAATTGCGCGCTCGACGTACGAAATACTAGGACGAATGAAGTCGTCCAAGAAGCATTGTGCTCATAGCTCAGACGGTAGAGTGTTGGGCTTCTGATCAGAAGGTAGCGAGGTCGAGTCCCCGTCGCTTGCGAAGACTTTTTTATCGAATAAAAGGGGTATTTACCGCGCAGCGATTCAAATTCAAAACACGTGACCGTCATGTGACCGGAACGCAGTGACATCATGTGAGCGCCCTCTTTCGGATGCAGCACAAACCCTGTGCGACATCACGTGAGCGCCCTCTGTCGAACGAAGCTCGGACCCTGTGTGACATCAGGTGGTTGTTATCAGATGATGACCGCAGCTGTCAACACCTGGTCAACCACGTTTGTGGTTTGCGGTCTGAGGTTTGTGGTCTGCGGTTTGAGGTACGTGACCTCACGTACCGCCCACCTCGTGGGCGGGACCCGGGCGAGATCCGATTGGTCACTGGCCAACGCCCATGCACTGTCATTGGTCCCTGAGATGCGAGAGAGGGAAGAGGCCCCGCCCTGCGTCCCTGTGAATGGTTGATACCCGATTGAGCCGGAAGTAAACAAGGGGGAGCTGGCCCCGCCCCCTTGTTTACTTTCTGTTCCATCGGGTATCAACTAATACTACTCTGGTGGCTTAAAGCGCCTCGTTGACGCAGCGGAAGCTACCATCTCAGGTGCCCTTTGCCCCCTGGCCAAGTGACGTCAATACAAGCTGTATTAGCGGCGAGATGTTTTGGTGGCGCCCTCCTGTGGTTCCCTCTCGAAACGTCATTACATCGGGAACAACAAGTTGGATGGCGTTTGTAATGAGCATGGCGGAAGCTTGAAATCATTGCGCTCTTAAACCAATGCTGCCAACACCGCCAAAAGTGAAGTTCTTCCATTCCTCTTATTTCCGTCGAGGAGAAACCCTTTGCCGACGCATAGTCAGCATTCTGCCAATCGTGGAAGGCCGATCACAGCGACGCTTTTGGTCGCGCACATCGCCAATAGCCGGTGAGAAGAGTTCAGGGGAAGTTCCTCCCAATCCTTTACCCTTTAGCACAGCGAACGCTGGGAAGGAGGCCGCCTCCTTTTTAGGGTTCGCTTTGCTAAAATGAAAAGAGGAGGGAGGAGCTTTCCCTGTACTCTTAACTTGTCACCGACTGTAGATAGCGACAGGTGTCGACACCGGCGCTTTACTGGGCCACACGGCCAAAATTAATGTCATTTCTGTGTTACACTCGAAAAAAAGGGTGTAGCCATTGCACCAATTGTCACATATATTACACCCCAAAACTTAGTTCGACGTACACTGACGACGAACTGACGACCCCAACGTTTACGAGAGGCTTGATGACGTTGCGATATAAGGTAATAAACAGCTAAAGTACGCATCAAAGACTACAGAATACAACACTGAGGTTTTGCAGTAGAAGCCAGAAAACTCCAAATACTTTTTTCTTTTTTGCAGTCAGTCGCACGTACGTCAGCTATTTAATTAAGTTGTGCAATTCGGCTATCAAGCCACTCGTGAAAGTTTTACGGTCGGGTCAACGTCAGTGTGCTGTACGTCAAACTGAAGTTGTGGGGTGTACGATATGTGACAAGGGATGTACAAATATACACTTTTTTCCGTGTGTAGAATATTTTCGACATTGATCGCAAGCGAAGGAAAGTAGGACAATCACTTTTTCGCAATCCCTCAATAAGGATAACAACCGGCGTCCCTAGCTCATGCTCTGCTTGTTTAAGATTTCAACCAAGTATATTTTTGTCACAACGATCTAGCCCGCCGTCTTAATTGACTTGTGTGAACGCGGTACTCTGCCGCTTCCTTTGAAAGGATCTCATGGGGCGAGGGTACCTAGGGTGGCCCAATTTCCAGTATTAGGCTGCATTTACACTGCCATTCGAATCGCTACCGCGAAACGAATTCGCTCGTTTACATCATCATCTGCGCGTGAATTTGTATCGCATCTTTAGGCAACTGCGTTCGCGACCGCTTCACGGATGCGGTCGAGTCGCCAGTGTGAATGTGGCGTTAGTGTGGCAGAAGCGGCCTTGCGGCCGAGTGCTTTTTGTGCGACGGAGCTCGAAGCACGAGCGAAGGTTGTTGGGGTTGAAACGTACGTGCTACTTCGAGGGCTTTGTAAATAAAATATGATAATATCTTACCTGCATACGGTGATAGTAGATGGGCTTGAAAGAGCAATTCTCCTAGAAAATGGCAAGTGTCAATGCCTCGAAGTCATATTCAAGTTCTCTGGAAGACTCAGAGGTAAAGGGTGTAAGGATCGAAAATTAAACAGGTAAATGACTCTTAATATGAAGTGCTCGTAGGTCGCTAAGTATACACGTTTTGTGATGATTAGAGCTCTGGTAATTGCAAGATTGAACTATATAATCTCGATCTTTTGCGTCTGGTGACCAGACAACTCTGACGAAATTCTGATGCCACCTGCCTCGAGTAGTCACATCATGGTATTCATGAACCACGGGTTTGTAATCCTATAGTCGAACGTTTTCTTATTCAAGGCCCACCCATGTCCGCCACGCTCGTAGGCTCCATGCTACGCTGCTACTCTCTTTCCCTCGCCTCCTTTGCGAAGAGCATAGAGTTATTACAATAAACGCTAGAGGCTCAGCTGGCGCTAGTGTCTACGGGACTTCCGGTTGCAAATTGAAGCAGACAGCATGCAGTGTGCATTACCAGCCTTCCCATGTATTTCTATGGAAAAACGTACGTGATATTTTTCTCTTCGCCAGGGAATAATAGAAATCAGCGTAGTTTCTTTACTCGTAACGGGTACTATGTAGCTTTCTTCACATTATAAAAGTGTAATTTATTTAGTTAATGATTTTTTTTTTGTTACTGAGCGATGTTTAAATTAGCAACAATTGAGTCGCGGGTGTATGTTGTACAGCATGATATCTCAATACAAGCTATCAAATGTCAATACAAGCTATCAATCAATGAAGACAAGCTATCAATACAAGCTATCACTGATTATTCATGCACAGTTTGTTACTAATTCAGTAGGTGTTCTTCGTTCTATAACTCCATGCTTCGTTCTTGTCGTCTGTTTTGATTGTGTGATTTGGCATATATTAGCATCTTTTTGGTGTGTGTGCTTCATAGCATTGACTATATGCGTAAATGCGTGCTTATAATAGCAGTCTGCAACATCAACACGTAATATACATGTGCATTGGGCTATTTTAGCGCAGTGTTCGACGCCAGTATTTCTAAAGAGAAACGCTTTATCTGACACATATTTTTGTACATCCGATTGTAAAACGTTCCAAACTTTTTATTCTGTCACAACACTAAGCTATATTTGCTCTTATAATCGAGCGCGAAGAGAAAACGCATTTGCGTTTTCCCATAGGAATACATTACCGGAAGTCAAATTTAGACTGCTTGCTGTCTGCTTCAAAATGCAACGGCACACTAGCGCCAGCTGAGCCTCTAGCGTTTATTGTAATAACTCGATGGCGGAGAGCAAGTCGTCTGCTTCTTTCGCAGGAGTTGTGGTGACGTCAGGACGACGCCGAGCTCTGATTGGCTCTGATTGAAAGGATAGTGGGTATACACCTCAATGCTAGATGCCTTGAGGTCTACCCACTATATTTTTTTCAATCAGCCAATAAGAGCTTGGCGTCGTTCTGACGTCACCGCAACCCCTGTGCAAGAAGCAGACGAACTTGCGCTCCGAACAGCCTGCTCCTTGCTCCTAATCTGCCGAAACAAAAGATTGTAACAACGTGAGTGACGCAGTGTACTTCATCGGCTCAAAAGACGGTAGGGAACCAATGAAGCTGTAGGACGAAGCAGCGCAAGCGTCGAGAGAGTCAGGTTTGAGTGCTTGCAAGATATGATTGGTATATTTGAGAGACGGAGTTGACTACGCCGCCGGCACTTTAAACTTGGCAGCGTTCCTGAATGGCCGGATCCGAGGGTCCAAAGATTAACTCGAGTTTATCCACGAAACTAAGAAGCTGTTTACAAAAAAAAATAAAAAATATATAGTGACAGCTTTTATGTTTTACCAATATGCAAGCTGCCCCCCCCCCCCCCACCAAAAAAACAAAACAATTACTGGCTTTTTCCACCGGCAAAATAAAGTACGCATCGTCGCACGCTCCACAAACGCCTTTCGAAAAACAACTCTGTTGGCAGCTGTGAAAGACCTGCACAATGGCGAACTAAAACCGTAACGTCAGGGCGCACTTTATGCATTTGGCTGATTTAGAAGCCAAAAGCATATCCACAGAAAAAGGTGAAGAGCGCAGTGACGTTCCACTTTCAACGCTGTTTGATTGGCTCGTCGGCACCTAGCGTGTCCAGCGCTCCGACGTTCGCTGTGTTATGGAGTGACTTGCACGTTCCACGATGTCAGTTGTTCCGCCATTGTGCAGGGATTCCGACCTTCTAATAAGCGGCATAAAAATTTCGAAAGGGGTCTATTCTCCGCCCAATTGTACCGCCAGCCGTCCGAACCAGTTGGCAAAGTTTCAGCACTAACCGTTATTTTATTCAAAAGCTACGTGATTTCCAGAAATTCTCTACGGGAAAATGGCGGCCGAAAAACCTCTCGAATACATGGAACTTTATGGCGCCAGTTACCGAAAACCGGCCAAAAAGGGGCCCCATTTTTCCGATTGAAATTTTCAGTAAATCATTCATAACTTCTGAATAAGAAAACGGCTAGTGCTGAAGTTTGGCATCTGGTTTGGGTCGCTAGCGCTACGTTTGGTGGGCGGAAAATGAGCGTTCGGCGGGGCGTAGTTTATTTTTGCGGTGAAAGGAGGGGGGGGGGGGGGGGCACGCTGTAGTTATTTCAGACTTCTTTTTTTTTTGCATGTCTTAAACTGTTTAATGTGGAATTTTGAGGCTCTGGCAGTGGGGCACGTTTATTCGCATTTGATAGTTTCCTTCTCATGTTGTTTTGTTCGTGCCTACTGGCGATTTTCATCACGTGTCTTTGAACCAACTTTCGCGGCTTTGTATTTCTACCGCCAGGCGCTGTTAAAGTCTGACTCGGTCGAGGAAGCTGGCGAGCAAACCTGCTGCCACAGCTTTCTGTTCTAGCCGCTAGGTGCCGTTGATTTCGCTGAAGTCGCCAATAAAGGCAATGCTTGTTATTTGGAAGTTAGAACATGTTTAATTTTAAAGGAATACAATGTCAAAAAAGCGTCTGCATCACCCTCGATTCGTGCTTTTTTCCAAGCTATCAGCCACTGACCCTCAATACTTCTTTAGCATAAGTATCTGTATAATTAATCTAGTCAGACAAGCTTTTAACTAATGTTCAGTATTGTATCCTGGAATTTCGTAAAATATCCCAAGCCTCCCTCTGCAGATGAGTGATTTTTGGATGTGAGCCATTTAAAATGTTACCACGTAGAGGCATTGCCTTTCGAATAATATAAATTTTATGTTTTCTTGTTTATACCTGAGTAATAAATGAATAAAAATGATATGTTTTCAACCTTCGTACTTCAGCAAGCTGTGAAAAAATTTACTTTTAATTCTCTTTTTCACTTCGTTGGTCTCACGATTTTTTGTATTTCTTCTAGCCTACATATATTTCGTGAAACACAAATGCTTAGTATCATATCGCGGAGCCTTTAAATATAAGACAGCAACGGCCGACGGCAGGTTTTTGACACTTGCCATCTCTGCCAATTTCGAATAAAGGCTCGAACTCATGTGTAAAATATCAACCGAAATTCTCACGGAAGTCGGAACATGCCAAAACTCGCTTCGTGGTATATTTGAGAAACCACGAGGTTTACTGCACGCAAATGGAATATATGGTTTCGTTAAAAGCATATCTACAATTTTCGTAAAATAAATACGCGCACGTGGTTCGTTTAAAAACGAATGTTGTGGAACCATCTTGCCATGTTCCCAAATTTGTGCGATGCATGGTTTTCCCCTTATGAATGTGTGTCTATTTTTAAACATAATTGGTACTGCTAGTATAATCGTTTATTATAATAATATACTGACAAGATTGTACTAAAGTTGTTCTAAAAAAGTAGAGACAGTTTGCCTGTTTAGGTTTTCATAACTTGGCACAGACGGCAAGTGACAAAAACCACCCTTTTACGGTTGCTCCTGAACTATAAGCATTTACGCCTCACCAACTATGTGCATGCTAAAAGGAAAACGTAAAGAATATGAGGCAAGAAATATAAAACCTAAAATGTCTCCAGGAAACTGTGCTGTTTTAAAAAGCGTCCTAAACAACATTTTACAACTTATCAGTTTTCATAATGTACATTTCCGTATAAAAAGTAATCAAAACAAGCAGCCTATATCGTTTGAAAATTGTTTCCCACCAAAGCGGAAAAAATATATGACTTTGTTAAAACATATTGTTTAATCAAATTGATATTATTTAAATAAGATTAATTTATTTTAAATCACCAAGCCTGGAAAAAAGGCAATTTTTT
Source organism: Ixodes persulcatus (assembly GCA_013358835.2). Classification (NCBI taxonomy): domain Eukaryota; kingdom Metazoa; phylum Arthropoda; class Arachnida; order Ixodida; family Ixodidae; genus Ixodes; species Ixodes persulcatus. The sequence continues at coordinate 13,114 of JABSTQ010003833.1, forward strand.
ATCACTAGATACTTTTTAAGCATTACAGATTGATTGATCGATCTGTCCGATCACTGAAAACAATCAAGAACAATGAATTACAGTAAATTTGGCCTTTTAATGTACAGTTTAATTAACAAACAAATTAACAAATGTAAACCGCACCCTACTAGGACAAAAGCTGTTTGACTTATTTTGGTTAATTAAAAAGCCTCGGTAAATTTTTCTTTCGGGTTCTGATTTGCTTTGGATAGGACATTACTTTTCTTGTTGTCGTTTGTTTCTTCTGCGCCCTGATCTGCTTGCAGAGCACGTACACATCGCGACACTGTTAGCGCGAACACGACATCGGCGCATTTTCGCATTTTACTTCTAAATAGTATTAGTGAACACGAAATTTTATCGCTTACATTATAAAACTAAATGAGCTCTTTCCGTAGCAATAATAACTTCGATGACATCCCTTGGTTTAAAAGAGAAAAGCTTGAAAAACCGTCGATCGCTTGTTCGCGCTAACAGTGTCGCGCTCTGTACATTATTTAACTGTCGAACCAAGTGGAAGGTAGAGAGAAAGCTCACTCTCAGATCTGCTACCGCCTTTTGTTCGTGTTCAGCCCGCTATAAATCTGTTTTGCTCGATGAATTGATATAAAAAAAAGTCAAATTGGACGCTTAGTGATTTATACAGCGTAAAGTCGGTCTGCCAGGATGAGGCGACACTGGGTTTACACTGTAGATGAGCAATTTTGCCAGTGCAGTACGAGTGCTAACCTGGTGTCTTCGACGTGCTCAGGCAGTAATGATACAGGACCGCACGCCGGTACGATGCTCATCCAGATCGAAAATGAATTGATTTAAATAAAAAACAAATGTACATAGAAAGCATAAAACGGCAGACAGACATTACACGAAATAATATTTTGGCGATTATTTTTGTGGGAAAGGTTTGGTTTAACCCATCATATTAGAACCGGTCTGATCTAAATCACTCTTTAAATCGTAAGTTAAATTACAATTTATAGATTCTTGAGTTTTATACTCCGTCCTGAATACTACCAATAACACGTGTTTTACGTGGCATCCATTTGCGTGTGTATCTTAAAAACTACTCGTAAAACAAATGTTTTGGGCAAAATTGTCCGCCGACTGGAGATTTGGGACTTTAACAAAATCTCAGGCTACAAATTTTAAACATTATCTATAAAGCTTGTCTTACTTTGAGATCGAGCGAGAATCAGAGTTTTTAACATTAAACATGCCTTAACATTAAAACAATGTTGTCTTTCATGCAGTATGCGGCAGAGTTAAGTAAAACTGAACATTAAAAATAAAATCGCACATATATTCATATGTTTTAATTTCCATTGTCATGCGGTTTGCGGTTGTAGAATAAATAGTGCGCTGGGTGTTTTAGTCGGTTCATAATTTAAACAGAAGAAACTTTAGCTCTGGTTGCTGTACCCCTGTGGCCAAGTCGCATGGTCATGGCGCCACTAGAAAAAAAGACGAAACTTAAAAGTGCAATTCTCTTTTCTTTATGTTTAGTGTTTCGCTGGTATAATGAATTTGCATTATTGACGCTCGACCTTAATACAATCTAACCGTGCCGTGAAAGTTTAATAAAAGATTCGTAGTGGCTGTTACGGTGTGTGAAATGCCACCCTTCAAACCGAAACTACGCGGGCTAAGAGCGCCAGTGATGTTCTATCCGCCCTCCACCGGCTCCGCAAGCGAAACCCGCTTCGATGACGCCGCTCTTCGTCTGCTTAAAAAACGCTGACATTTCTCGTCCAGTAGCGGCCACTAAACACTTTAATTAAAACTTAACGTCATATCCCAAGTAACATTGATATGTTGTAGATATGTTGCGAGAATGTTCCGAATGTTGTGGGAGTGTTGGGGGATTTTGCGCAACGGTCGCCAATATGTTTCTGAGGCAACATTGATCGGCACGACAAAGGCGCAGTGTTAGGCTACTGTTTCGAACCCAATGCTGCCTGGGGAACTGTGTATTAACAGTCGGGAAAAGGTTGAAGGTACAACGTTTGCTAGGCGGCATAATTTAAATGTTGCGCAACTGCAGCGCGCGACATGTTGCTTAAGCAACGTTGTATCAGTGTAGTACAGATGCGAAAATCGCAACGTTGGGTAGTGAACTGTTTCCAATCTGTTTCTGACGCAACATTGATCGGCACGACAAAGGCACAGCGTTAGACCACTGTTTCGAACCCCATGCTGCCTGGGAAACTGTGCATTAACAGTCGGGAAAAGGTTGCAGGTACAACGTTTGCTAGGCGGCATAATTTAAATGTTGCGCAACTGCAGCGCGCGACATGTTGCTTAAGCAACGTTGTATCAGTGTAGTACAAAGGCAAAAATCGCAACGTCATGTAGTGAACTCTTTCCAATCGGTTTCTGAGGCAGCATTGATCGGCACGACAAAGGCGCAGCGTTAGGCTACTGTTTCGAACCCCATGCTGCCTGGGGAACTGTTTATTAACAGTCGGGAAAAGGTTGAAGGTACAACGTTTGCTAGGCGGCATAATTTAAATGTTGCGCAACTGCAGCGCGCGACATGTTGCTTAAGCAACGTTGTATCAGTGTAGTACAGAGGCGAAAATCGCAACGTTGTGTAGTGAACTGTTTCCAATCTGTTTCTGAGGCAACATTGATCGGCACGTCTAAGGCGCACCGTTAGGCTACTGTTTCGAACCCCATGCTGCCTGGGGAACTGTGTATTAACAGTCGGGAAAAGGTTGAAGGTACAACGTTTGCTAGGCGGCATACTTTAAATGTTGCGCAACTGCAGCGCGCGACATGTTGCTTAAGCAACGTTGTATCAGTGTAGTACAGAGGCAAAAATCGCAACGTTGTGTAGTGAACTGTTTCCAATCTGTTTCTGAGGCAACATTGATCGGCACGACAAAGGCGCAGCGTTAGGCTACTGTTTCGAACACCATGCTGCCTGGGGAACTGTGTATTAACAGTCGGGAAAAGGTTGCAGGCACAACGTTTGCTAGGCGGCATAATTTAAATGTTGCGCAACTGCAGCGCGCGACATGTTGCTTAAGCAACGTTGTATCAGTGTAGTACAGAGGCAAAACTCGCAACGTTGTGTAGTGAACTGTTTCCAATCTGTTTCTGAGGCAACATTGATCGGCGCGACAAAGGCGCAGCGTTAGGCTACTGTTTCGAACCCCATGCTGCCTCGGGAACTGTGTATTAACAGTCGGGAAAAGGTTGAAGGTACAACGTTTGCTAGGCTGCATAATTTAAATGTTGGGCAACTGCAGCGCGCGACATGTTGCTTAAGCAACGTTGTATCAGTGTAGTACAGAGGCAAAAATCGCAACGTTGTGTAGTGAACTGTTTCCAATCTGTTTCTGAGGCAACATTGATTGTCACGACGAGGGCGCAGCGTTAGGCTACTGTTTCGAACCCCATGCTGCCTGGGGAACTGTGTATTAACAGTCGGGAAAAGGTTGCAGGTACAACGTTTGCTAGGCGGCATAATTTAAATGTTGCGCGACTGCAGCGCGCGAAATGTTGCTTAAGCAACGTTGTATCAGTGTAGTACAGAGGCAAAAATCGCAACGTTGTGTAGTGAACTGTTTCCAATCTGTTTCTGAGGCAACATTGATCGGCACGACAAAGGCGCAGCGTTAGGCTACTGTTTCGAACCCCATGCTGCCTGGGGAACTGTGTATTAACAGTCGGGAAAAGGTTGAAGGTACAACGTTTGCTAGGCGGCATAATTTAAATGTTGCGCAACTGCAGCGCGCGACATGTTGCTTAAGCAACGTTGTATCAGTGTAGTACAGAGGCAAAAATCGCAACGTTGTGTAGTGAACTGTTTCCAATCTGTTTCTGAGGCAACATTGATTGGCACGACAAAGGCGCAGCGTTAGGCTACTGTTTCGAACCCCATGCTGCCTGGGGAACTGTGTATTAACAGTTGGGAAAAGGTTGCAAGTACAACGTTTGCTAGGCGGCATAATTTAAATGTTGCGCAACTGCAGCGCGCGACATGTTGCTTAAGCAACATTGTATCAGTGTAGTACAGAGGCGAAAATCGCAACGTTGTGTAGTGAACTGTTTCCAATCTGTTTCTGAGGCAACATTGATCGGCACGACAAAGGCACAGCGTTAGGCTACTGTTTCGAATTCCATGCTGCCTAGGAAGCCATGTGCTAAAAGTCGACAAAAGTTTGTAGGTACAACGTTTCCTAGGCGGCATAATTTATATGTTGAGCGACTGCAGCGCGCGACATGTTTCTCATACAACGTGGTATTACTGTAGTACAGACCCATACATCGCAACTTTGTGTACCCTACTGAAAAAACCCGTATACTTTTTGTACGGGTCCTACCCGTTTGGGTCATATGGTGTTATGGACATACAGGTCCCGTGTTCACACAGGTCGACCCGACCGTAGACACGGGTACTACACAGGTCGACCCGACTGTAGACACTGGTACTACACAGGTCGACCCGACCGTAGACACAGGTCAACCCGACCGTAGACACTGGTACTACACAGGTCGACCCGACCGTAAGCACGGGTCGACCCGACCGTAGACACGGGTCGACCTGACCGTAGACACGGGTCGACCCGACCGTAGACACAGGTCGACCCGACCATACACACAGGTCGACCCGACCGTAGATACGGGTTGACCTGACTGTAGACACGGGTCGACCCGACCATACACACAGGTCGACCCGACCGTAGACACGGGTCGACCTGACCGTAGACACGGGTCGACCCGACCGTAGACACAGGTCGACCCGACCATACACACAGGTCGACCCGACCGTAGATACGGGTTGACCCGACTGTAGACACGGGTCAACCCGACCGTAGACACGGGTCGACCCGACCTACGACACAGGTCGACCCGACCATAGACACGGGTTGACCTGACTGTAGACACGGGTCAACCCGACCGTAGACACGGGTCGACCCGACCTACGACACAGGTCGACCCGACCGTAGACACGGGTTGACCTGACTGTAGACACGGGTCAACCAGACTATAGACGCTGGTCGACCTACGTAAACCCGCAGATACAGGTGCCACGCAATTCCTGTTCACAAAAGGTTAGCATCCCGAGACAGTACCACCTAGATAGGCAAAGCCTCCAGACCACTTTCATACCATCATCACAGCGAGATCGATCGCACAGTGAGATTGGGCACGAGTGCTGTGGCAGTGTTTGGCTTACACTTGTGTTCAATCAGCGCGTCGAAGGTGGGACTCAGGCCCAGTCACCGTGTCAGCATAATCCGACTGTGATGCCATTTCATTAAGGAAGAGGAGGTGATGCAGACACTTTTATTATCTAGGCGGTGTGGCCCCAGGCTCCCACTGAAATTAACTATTGACACAGCACCTAGAAAGAGCATGCAAAAAAAGCACTCTAGAAAGAATGACTCTAAAGCAGGTGAGTTGACATATATATTGAATTCTTTAAATCGAAGGTAAAGGTTAAGTTCTACCTTAGAACTCAAGTTTTTGTTGATATCGTGAAGCTGCTCGCCAATGTATCTGTTCATGAGGAACCTCCGCTTCTTCGGTGACTGACCCGAGGATGTCCGCGTGATGTACAGCTGGAAGGCATCTGAAAATGAGTACCGTATTTACTCGAGTATAATCCGCACTATTTATGAACAAGGCCCTCGTGTCTACTTTCCCGCAAAGCACATATACAGCCAATCATCGCGTGGCGCATAAATAACATAGCGAGTAACTAGATCAAGAACATGACTCTCCATACAAATGCAACCTTCACAGATGGTATCTCTGTGCGAAGACGTTATCTCTGTCCTGTAAACAGCTGGTATCATGCTGTCGATCGCGGTGATTGGCAATTCGCGTGTTCCGCGGAAAAGCGAACCCTCAGCTTTTCTTCATAAATAGTGCGGGTTATACTCGAGTAAATACGGTATGACAAGGCAATAAGTTGTATGTACCGGGTTCAACCACCCCAATAGTTACGACATGTTAAGTATTTGAACTACTGCAGAACCAAGCATATTTTTTGGGGGGAAACACTGCTAAAAAGATGTAGTTGCAGGAAAACGTAACAACCAATATACTAGTTGTTTTTTTTTGTTGTTTTTTTCGAGGGGGGGGGGGGGCTATAGGCGGCACATCAAACAAATCTCAACAATTTATTTCAGATGGATATTCGTGGCTGCAGAGAAGTATCATATTTATATCCATGCAGATTGAATGTTTATTTCTTGGAAGTATTAAAAAAGAAGTAGTCAATATACAAGATGTTTCTAAGCGTGACAGGATCGAAATTAAGAGAAAAAGACAGGATACAGAAATAAACAACAAATTTCTTCAAATTAGCTTTATCGATTGTGGCAGACATCACAGGAAAAGTGTAAAGTAATAATTAGTACAGTAAATACTTCAAATCTATTAATTGACTTCTTTACCCTAGCTGGCACATTTAAATTAGAGATACCTTTCCCATCCTCAAAATTGGCTTATCAGTTGTTAAGATTAGAAAAACAAAATAAAAATAAAAAAATGACAAAGATGATTAGCTGGCCAAATAGAGGCATCGAAGCCATATCTGGTACCCAGTGTAACCTTCTAAGCAGCAGATAGTAGTGTCTGCGTTTGAATGTGTGCCATACCCTATTGACACAGGCTGTTTTAACCTTCTTTAGGCAAACGGCAGTTAGCGGCCGCTAACTGTGGTACGACCGAACTGAATTGAGATGGTGTTACATGGCCATTTTGCTTTCAGTTGAAGGGTTGAAGCCAAAACAAAACCAACTGCAATGTCCCGCGTTCAGATCAACGACACATTTTTTATATCTATTATAATTGTTTAAAATGAATAATCAGACTCCTTATTTTACTTGTGGTGCATAACAAGACCCCTAAAATAAATACAAACATGGGCGACATGAGGGAAGCCGCACTGCCATCGACCAGAAACAATGGCAGTGCCCAACAATCGCGACGCGAGAGCCGAGTGCGCTGTGATTAGGCCACCCGCGCTCGCTCCGTTGACTTGCACTGTAGCGTATGCCTTCGAGTGCCGCTTACTTGACCAAGATACAGCACGCCGCTTTGTCGCCGTGACGCTTTGTCGCCCACACTTGCCTGTTGTCATATAGGATGAGCACTATACTGGCAGGCCGTGCGTCACTGCTGTGTAATGCCTGTTAAAGCATTCCCCAGCTAAATTCCTCATTCAGAATGGATCGGCAGAAATGCCGGTTCTGGGGGCGTGTTGTTGAATGCTCCAGAAAGGCCTAATCGTGCAGCTGTTTGCAGAAGAAAGTTAAATTCACTCAAGTAAAAAGCAAATTGGTAAACAAGAATTTAATTTGTCCCTTCACTGGCAAACATGCAGAGGCAAATTATCTAGAAATGTGGCCTTCACAAGTGTATATAGACTTTGGGTTGCATGGTGCACCCATCGTGACAGGGATTGGAACGGCGTAACGAGCACAGGAGTAAATGTGTCTCGGCCCCAGCATGCGCAAGTGTTTGCCCAGTGGTACGACAAACAGCACTAATGGTCCCGAGCACAAGGTGTCATGGCGTTTCAGCTGATATTTGCCGTAATAGAACCCGATATTCCTCTGCAACCACTGCCCATTGTGGCTCGGTGGAGAAAATTAATAAGTGCAGCAGTAAACAAAGCTACGTCTGTGACGACAGCCAAAGCGATCTTCACTACACGGAGGTCAAAAAAGACTAACTAAATTTCTGTATGTTGAAAACAAGCATGACGATGTTGGAAACAAGTGAAAATTATTTAACTGAGTTACTAAAGGTTGTTGAATATGTACAAACATCTCCTTACTCTTTAATAATTAGAGCGATTCCTTGTCGATGTTTAAGTATTGTAACACACTGTGCAGATGTCCGTGATTGCGACATTCTTCCGTCAGGCCTGTCATCATCATAAGGAATAATGCCTTTCTTCACATGCAAGCAACCTTTATGCATATACTTCATTTTGCATTTACTGAATAAAGAGACCAAGCACTCAAAGTGGTCAACATGTAGTCATATTGATGGCTGCAAATAAATGGCAGAGTTTGGCATGTTGGGAGCAAAGAGAAAACTTACTGCCCATGGCTGCCAGCTTGTCAGGAGCCAGTGCCCTCTTCGGAGCTGCTCGCTTCAGCCGCCTGCAGGGCTGCCCCGTCACGCTCCGGCGCTGCAGGTTTACAGCACCGAAAACCGCCTTGGTCGCACCTTTGCAGAAGATTGAATCTTGAGCTGCATAAAAAATAAAGAAGATTTAATGCTACAAATATATTTTTCGGGCAGTTGGACCATCATAGATGGGCGAGTAAAAATTTCAATAAGAAGTCCCCAGCGAAAAGAACGGTAGGAATCTTATCACGGTAACATTCAAACTGGATTATCAAACCAGGAATCTTACTGTAGACTATGCATACCATGGAGGCTTGCCAAAATTAAAGATAGTCTCCTTATTAGCCTACTGTAAAATACCGGGCAAGCACCCACTCAAAATTTAAAGATGATCGCGAAAAAATAGGGGATGGGCGCTTGTCTGGTCATCAATTTTACATATAAATGTACTGCACGTATTTCCTCAGATCTTACAAATTTGGGTGTGGGCGCTTAATGTGGAAAGGGCGGATGCACGGTATTCTACGGTAATGATTATTTTCTGGATACAGGATTGTAGATTCTGAGTGACATAAAAAATCCACATTTTCTTAAAGGGCAACTCCGGCCAAAACTCAAAATGAACTAAATTACTGGTATCGCTGTAGAGACACAAAATACGACCCCAGCTAAAATATTACGTTCGTGGGACGCCGCATTCTCAACTAATGCTGATAATAAAAATGCGACCCGCCACTTGCCGCTGCTCCTAAAGGGGCGGCCAGCGGGTTGCCGATCGCTAAAGCAACACTGGGCCATGACGCCAGTATCATTCTTTTTTTTTCCTCCAGTCCGGGCGTTGCGCGGAGTGCGCTTCTTTGAGCCGCTACCACCGCTACTTCGGCTTGTGATTGGCGTGTTTAGCCATTGCTTTTATCTGTAGCCAGTGTAGCTTCGGTATAGTCTTTTGTTTATTTGCTTGTGAGGACTCCAAGACTCGTTTTAGCGAGCAACTCGGTACGCCCAAGACTGCCCAGCTGTTCCTCGAAAGATGCCGAGTGCAACGTGTAGCGCTGTGGGCTGCTCAAACAACCCGCTGCGCAACATGGAGGTGCTTTTTCACAAGTTTCCAATGGACCGGAAATTGGAGAAGGTGTGGGTGAACGCTGTTCGACGAGTGGACTTTGGACTTCGGCTTTTACGCGCCCGAGAAAAAAAGAACGAAAAAAACCAGACGTGTACAGCCCAGCACACGTCTGTTTGGGCGCCGCGGCCCGCGCCGGAGAGCCTCAAAGCTTCGTCTCTGGGACTGACCCGCAGCGCGAAAGCGAGAGGGCCTCCAGTGCTGTTTATCCCTGGCAGCGCGGTGTAGAGCAACCCCGCTCCATCCACGGAGCCCCGATGACAATTTAGGCCTAGCGACGAGTACGGAAGACCGCACAGACGGCGACAGCCTCCGAGAACGGCCCCGAACGAGTTCACTCGTTTTCCAGTTGCTAGCTTTTGGGTATACAAGCGACGAGTACGGCATGCGCACGCACGACGGCGGCCGCCGAGTACGGCACCGTACGAGTTCACGGGTTTTCCAGTCGCTAGCTTTTGGGTATACGCACCAACTCTTGCTACATATGCTGGATAACTACCACGTATACAGAATTAAAACAAAATCAGCTTACCTCCTATCTTTAGACGGCTAGCACAACAGAGGTAGGTGCCGCTCGGCCTGCGTACTCATTCAACGAGAACGATCCTGACGTCACGTTCACATAGCGGCTGATTTCCAGTGATGCCGGGATCAAGCGGCTAGTTTCGGTTTTGTTGGCCGCGCCCCAGACAAAACATTGAGGCATGGATATCTTTAAAACTACGCACAATAATGAGAAAAAAATTACACCTTGCAATTCAGGGACGCTGACTGCACTAAAAACATCATAATCCCATAATCGAAAGTATGGACCGGAGTTGCCCTTTAACCAGTTGCAGTCATGCGGTGGACACTGTCCAAGAATATCAAATGCATTATGTGCAGGCCTTCATTTTCGAATAAAAGCCCCAATATTTTCACGAATGACAAATGATGAGGCGGCAAATAACCAAGGAACTAAACGTCTAACGGGGCGAACTTGTGCTCAAAACGAAATAGAAGAAGCTTAGCGTCGCAGGCGTCTATGTCGGTGAAACAGCACGATCAAACGCTGGGGTGAGATTAACTCAGGCTCGCCACGCGGAGCCTCTTATGTAGACGCATGGGCTTCTGGAACAATCGGCGTAGAACATTCTAACCTTAAATAAGCAACAGGGTTCTCAAATTTACCAGAATGCGACATTACAAAAACAACAAAAAGGTGTATCAGCGGCCAGGCATCAAACCTCGGTTTTTCGTGTGGGAGGCAAGCATGGTAACCGTTAGGTCACGGGAGCACTGCCTACTAGGCCATCTGCGCGCGCAGCATTATTTTTCACTTCTCAAAACCCGAATCTGTTTTATGCAACTCAGGTTAATCCCAATTTTCTTCTGAAAGCCCCCCTGCCTAAAAAAGAATGGTGCGGCAAACACCAGATGGCTAACCCCGCCTAACCCCATGATGTGTTTGTGTTAGTTTCGTAAGTGACGTTAAAGTGCCAGCGCACGAGGCCTGTGCAGCCCTTGGAAGCAAATGGTAGTGTAGCCTTGAAATGAGAGGCACTTGAAGTGAGTGGCAGCACAGCATCAATTTGGCTGTGCGCCTTGCGTTCACACAATTCAGGCCTGAAC
>JABSTQ010003834.1:0-41979 GCA_013358835.2 Ixodes persulcatus
CCTCGTTTTCAAAAGGCCGTGATGTTGGTTCTGTTTCCTACAATTCTTGGCGAACCTCATCACCCAGGCACTGATGCGAAGAATGCGTCCAAGCTTGCTGTAGTCTTTCAACGCCAGGAGGGGCGGCTCTTCTTCTGTAGTCGTTTGGAGCGCATGATGCACATGTCGCCTTTCGTCTTCAATAGCCGCATCCGGGACAGTCTCAGTGGTAGGCACACCTGGCCAAGTGTTTTCATTCATTGAAAGCCATGTCGGGCCTTTCCACCATACTTGACTTGTCAACAAGTCTTCTGCGGTTATTCCCCGTGTTATTAAATCCGCTGGATTATCCACTCCAGGGCAGTGTCTCCAGCCTGAAGGTGTCCCTTTAGCTTGTATCTCGGCCACCCTGTTTGCAACAAAGGGCTTCCATTTGTTTGCATTTCCCTTGATCCAATGTAGAACGATAGTACTATCTGTCCAGTATAACGTGTACTGACAGCTCAGGATGTTTTCGAGGTAATGCCCCAACGTTCAAGAAGGCATCGAGAGATCTCTGCAACTTATGAAATGCTATCCGAGACAAAAGTGTCCAGGAGCACTACTCGGAGCATAGGATAACATGGAAATTTATCGTGGAACAAGCGGCATGGTGGGGAGGATTTTGGGAGCGGATGGTGCGAACGGTGAAGACCTGCCTCCGGAAAGTTTTGGGAAAAGATCGCTACAACTTCGAGAAACTCACTACTATTCTCCATGAGGTGGAAGCCATTGTCAACTCTAGACCACTGACGTTTCTGCATGCATCTTCAGGTCGTACACTGATCTGCAAAAACGCCTTCTCTATATCTTTTATTTCTTATTACTGGCGCCACCTGGGTTTTTCTGTCAATAAACTGGGGCTCACGAGTTTTCGTGAGCCAGTCGTTACCAGCCCACGCCCGGGATCAGACGTGTCTTTCTTTCGTCTGGCTCTTCTGGAACCTCCTGTCTCTGATGGCCACGCCGGCCCGGAGTCCAGCGACGATGGGGACAGCCGGGTCCTCCAAACCGTAAGCCACTTCCCGGCGCGTCGGCCATCACGTCTCTCTTTGTAGTTTAGTTATAGCGCGGGCAGTTAATACTCGGCACTCGTTCCACCCAGCGTTCCACCTTCTGCGCTGTCTCGGGACTGGGCCCCCGAGCACGCAAGAGGCTGTAGTCAGTATTCGGACCCAGCGTCCAAGTCAAGTCTTCTCTCTTTGTAAAATACTAAAAGGACCCCACACGACCCGGTCATACAAGCTCGCCACGACTCACTCACTGCACCGTAATTACCCAGGAATGCAGCTCCCGAACAAAATCCACAACCGTAACCCCTCACCGCGACAAAAGTGGACTCATCCCCACCAGCGCTTCCCTCTCCCTGCAAGCCCCTTCTGCTACCAATGCACCTGTGAACAGAACCCAGAACCGCCTCCCTCATCGTGACAAAATTGGACTCGTCCCCCCCGTGCTTCCCTTTCCCTACAAACCCCTTCAAACTCTCGCTTTAACAAACCCTCCCCCTAGATATTTTATAAAACTAACCCACCACACCATGTGGGCTCCCGTCCTGAAGAAGGCAGTGCCACTGCCGAAATGTCGACGGACGTCAGGCCCCTTTCTTATTTTTATTCATTTTTTTATTTTTAATTCATTATTTTATTTTTCATTTAACAATTTATTTTTGTAAGTTCTTGTGTTTTAACTTTGACTTTTACTCCGTCCTTTTTAAAAATTTGTTTCCCGCGCAATTAGCGTTCTTGTGCCTAGTCTTCATTATTCCCGTAAACTAATTCAACTTTTTTTCGGCACTTCACCATTTTTTCTTGCGTGACTTTTTTCGCCATTAAATTAGAATTTTATTTTTATCATCCTACGGCTGCTGCGTCTGCGCACATTACTTTTGCCTATATATCAACGGAAGCATTTGTCAACATTCGCCACTTTTTTATATATATATATATATATATATATATATATATATATATATATATATATATATATATATATATATATATATATATAGGGTGTTTTTTTAACTGCACCAAAATTTTAAATAAAGGCGGTAAAAGTTTTATGAATGCGGTTTTCACTGCGTGTTTATATGGCTTGGCGGACATTAGATGAGAATATAACCATCACTATAATCAAACTAATTAACCTAAATCTGTTAATTAACTTTTTAATTACTGTAATTAGGATATATGTTTATATTACAAACTTTGAGGCAGTCATATGCCAAGACTGTCCCATTTTGTAGAATTCGCGTAATGTTCCTGTGTTCCAAGATATCTGCCCCTGAATTTTTTTACTTAATCTGACTTTTTATCCACTCAATTCGGCAAACCCACGAAAGTGGCCACTATAGCCGAACTTTGCTACATTAGCCGGATAAAAGTGCAAAATTCGTGGACGAATATCGCGGTACACAAACTGGTTACGCGAATTCTACAAAATGGAACAGTCTTGGAGTATGACTGCCTCAAAGTTCGTAATATAAACATATATCCTAATTACAGTAATTAAAAAGTTAATTAACGGATTTTAGTTAATTAGTCTGATAATAGTGATGGTTATATTCCCACCTAATGTCCGCCGAGCCATATAAACACGCAGTGAAAACTGCATTCATAAAACTTTCCCCCCCTTTATTTAAAAATTTGTTGCAGTTAAAAAAAAACACCCTGTATATATATATATATATATATATATATATATATATATATATATATATATATATATATATATTGTTTTGGCCTGCCAGTGTTCATTTAAAGGTAAACTGAGGCTGTTTTGTATTTGAGGAAACACACTGAAATCGTCTTCATTTGGTCTCCAGCATCCTGAATATCCAGATCATTTCTCGATTTGGTGCATGGAGCTTGTGAAATTATTTTTAAAGTACCGCTGAAGCTCCTGTTTCCCGGAGTGGAGTGGGATACGATAAAATGAGTTCGGAATCGTCGCTCTCGCGCATCTTCAGCGCCTATCAAAGTTATGCACGCGCACTCTTGCGATTTTTAAAAAGTTCAGGAGAAGACGTGACGGTTGGTGGCAGGGGGGGGGGGGGAGCGGGGGAGGGGAATAAGTTTGGAAAGCTTGCAATAGGTAAGCTGCGTTTGGTAACTTCCGGTTCCTTAGAAAATTTTGTTTAGCTGTTGAGAAACGACTATGAAGATCTCTAAGCCTGTCTTAGCATGGTTCTCAAAACTACAGTCTGGAGGTTTCAGAATTAGGCTTGCACAAGCATGCACCTCATTGTCTTCGTTTGCCAACAGTAAAACCAACATTTTCCGACGAACCGGAAGTTGCCAAGCGCCGCTGACCTATTGCACCCACTGATCTCTACTATAGGGGGCTGGATGGCGCTTAGCTGCCCTTCGAGCCCGGCGCAAGTGAAGCAACCGGAAGTTCGATGCGTGTCCCGGAAGTCGGGCGTGCGCTGGGCTTCCTAGTGCATTCAGTCGATATTTTGGACAATGCTTTTTTGTGTCTTTGATTGGGTTTTTATGCTCCCGTTCTGGATTAAATCCCGAGAATGAGGCATTTGAACTTGGGACATATTCACAACTTGTTCAACTAGAATCTCAAAATGTTTACATTGAACGGCTTCCCATGATACTTCTCGGGCCCGCATGGACTCTTACTGCGCAACAAGCAGGCTTTCTTGAGGAAACAAGCGGAAATCCAGCGCCCTCGACGCTTTCGGAACCAGCACTCGGAAGGGTTACAAAGCCTGCCAAGCGCTCATTTCCGGGACAAGCCGCTCACTTCCGGTGGCTTCATACCTGTTTGCTCAATGCGCCATCCAGCCCCCTCTAGTGGAGATCAGTGATTGCACCCACTGCCCACACGAGCGGCACGCGGTTTGCGTGCCGCTCGTGTGGGCCGCTCGTGTGGGATAAAAATACACTAGAATAAACCTCTACCTCATTTTTTTTTAAAAATGTTTCATCTTCTCTTTAGTATAAATCACAGGTGTCCCGATGAGTTGTGGCGTAAGCTTTCAAGCGTAACGCAATGTGAGAAAACAGGGCCAGCTGCGGAAGCGCACCTCATTAATGCTTGAAAAACTTGTGTGCAAAAATCGCGTCGCATCGTACCACCGCGAGGCGTAACTATAGGAAACACAAATGACAGCAGCGGTCGTCATGATTAGGCCGCTCAGCGGCGCGATGTTTGCTCACATGTGTTTCACGCTTTAATGGGGCGCGCTTCTGCAGTTGGCAGGGCTCAGAGAGGCGCTGTAACTAAAAACTGTCTACTAGAACTTTCAGCTTGTAGTCAGTAATGGCAAATACCTATAGGCGTACAGGTCACTGCCTCTAAATCACAGTGCTCGTGCTCCAGTGGTACCAACTGATTCAGCCACACGCTGTAGTTGAAGGCGGTAACTATAAAGTAGGGAATAGACTACTTTCATGAATCCGTCACCGCGCGCGTTGCATTCTGGCAGCCTGCAGGCCAGGAGCGGAGCGCGTATGTATTCTGCTTCCCACTGATTCCCACAATTCATAACGCGGCATTACGCCGCGATGAGGCGCTACGAGTATTGGAATAAGTCTATTAGCGTTCACAATTCACCTGTTCTACCCTACAGTGATGGCCGCCGCATCCGCGGCGGGCCTCACCGGCAAGCCTCTCCAGTATATCAGGGCGTTCCTCAACGGGCGCACCTACAATGTCTCAGTAGGAAATACACAAGCTCCTGCGGCTCCACTCGAGCTAGGAGTCCCACAAGGCGCGGTGCTTTCTCCGCTACTCTACAACCTAGTGATGGTGGATTTGAGCCACCGCCTCGACAAGATCCCAGGCATCCGCCACACCATTTATGCGGACAACGCCACAATCTGGACGACGGGTGGCCCAGTTGGCCCTCAAAATGATTCCGCCCAAGAAGCACTGGACATCGTCGCCGGATTTTTGATTGAACGCGGTCTAACTCCGTCACCTGATAAGACGCAGTACGCCGTGTTTGGAAACACCAACGCACACCGAGAGGCGACCCCGTGCATCGAACTCAAGTTCGGGGGCACAGTCATCACCGCCACAAACGTGCTGCGTGTTCTTGGTGTCGACTTTTCCGCGCACGGCCCACCTGTGACGTGGCTGAGCAAAACCAAAGCCTCCGTAGTGCATATGCTGCGTCTTATCCGTCGCACCACAGCTAAGGACTGGCGCGCCGACACCCACACATTACGCATGCTTGTCAGGAGCCTCATCCAAGCAAAGATACTTTACGGGGCACAGCACGTAGGCATCACCAGGAAACAGCGTGAGGCCTTAGAGGTCCTTAATAGGCGTGCCATGCGTATCGTCACGGGCCTGCCGAACTTCGCGCCGGTGGACACGCTGCAGGCCCATGGTGGACTCAACACCATTGGATACCTGTTACACGAGGCATGCCTCGGGCAGCACATCCGCCTTTCACGGTCCAGACCGGGACGATCCATTCTCGGGTTGCTGGGCTTGCGACCCGTTGAGGGAGTTCCACCACCAGCCATACCCCCTCCACCTTGGAGTCTGCCATGCCTGACCTCCGGCAAGCCGACGCAATCCCATGCTGGAGGCGGCCATCCGGGCCGCCGACGATCCCAGGCTGCGGCGCACGAACGTGACGTCAACGCCGACGGCCCCGAAGTACGCAGATACTACTGTGACACGGCCGCGGACCCCGAATGCGAATCTACTGCCGCAGCTGCCTGTTGCCTGTCCTTGGGATCGACCACTGGTGTCCGGCTTCCACCGGGGCTTGACTCGCTGGAGGCTGAGCTGCGGGCGATCCTGCTGGGAGCGGAACTGGCGCTCCGCGGCACCGCCACCGGAGGGCTATCTCCCACCGAGATCCTCCTGCACACAGACTCTGCGGAAGCGGTCAAGGCATGCCTTTCTTCGGCCCCCCCTCGCTCTCCAACGGTCTGCTCCATCCGGGCGGCTGTAGCGGGACTCGAGTTGGTCCTGGGATCGGCCGCACACATCAGGGTTGTTTGGGTTCCGGGCCACGCGGGCATAGAGGGCAATGAAGCGGCGCACCGGCTGGCAAGGGCGTTCTTGTCTCTCCCCTCGGCCGGTCAGCCGCTTCTGCGACCCTTGGATGCACCATCTGGCTCCGACGCTAGCACTGGCCCTTCAACTCCACAGCACCCGCGCACCGAAACCAAGCGGCGCCTTTCCACCCAGCTGCCTGAGTGCCCGACCTCCATCCCTAGGGGATACCCGCGGGCGGCCGAGGTCCGTCTACGCCGAATCACAACCGGCCGTTCATGGACACCGTATCGCCTGGCCCGCTTCGGGCTACGTTCGCCAGAACATGCAATATGCGACCGGTGTAGTTCGACCCCTACATCGCCACCTCAAGCCAATCAAACCGCCGGGCTAATCCCCGATACTTCCATTAACACCCAGTCCTCAGCGCATCTCGCCACCCTGCGCCACCTGCTCTGGGAGTGCCCGGCAAGGCGAAAGGAGAGGGACATAGCATTCGCGCAGCTCGGTCCACCACCACAAATGACGTTCGAGGCCTGGACGGCACCGACAGGCCCCACAGACGTCAAGAGGTGGGTCTTCAACTCACTCTTGGCTTACATGAGGACGGCCGGTCTGGCCGGCCTTCTGTAAGCCCTCTCCCCCTCCCCCCCTCGCACCCCCTCTCCCATTCCTGCATCCTCATACCCTTCCCCTTCACGACAAGGCATGAAACCGGTCGCGTCGTACCCCTTCTAGATATGAATGAAACGTACCCAACAACAACAACCAGTTCTACCCGAGTAGGGAACATAGTGATTAGAAGGTCCTTTTGGGCAGATTACGTTCGCTCAAGTTTTGCGCCACGGAAAAAGCTTGCGGAATTGGTAAGAATTATAAATCCCTTCGTAATAATGCCGGGCACACGAGGCCCGCGCAATTCGTCAGAATGCGGAAAGCAAGTTCGTCTGCTTCCTGCACAGGGGCCGCGGTGACGTCAGAACGCCGAGCTCTGATTGGCTCGATTGGAAAGATAGTGCATGGTCACCGAGACCCACTATCTGAGCGTCGTCTGCTCCTTTGCAACGTCGTCTGCTATTCAACAGCTGTCTTACCTTTACGAGCGAGCTCGACTTCGCCTTGCAGAGAGGACAGACGAAATAACACGAGCGGAACGATGTGTTTTTTGGCTAACAACTAGCAGACACGTATCAAGAAGCGAAGCCAAAGGACTCACGGGCGAGGTGGCCGACGCGCAGAGGTTTGTTTGCTAACAGCCGAGAACGAGGGTGGTTAGCGTCCGCAAGTTCTCCCTTTTCATGTGCGGCGTGGAGCGTATCGCGGAAGTTATGTCGTAAACTCATTGACACCAAGAAGTAACTATTGTTTTTATTTTTGGCGAACTTTTATGAAAACTTTTTTTTTGTGCCCTGTTATTCAGTGTTGGAGCTAACGCGTTACTAGTAATGACGTTACTGGTAACGCGTTACTTTTTTTACTAACGCACTAACGTACTCGTTACAATTCCAAGTGACTAACGAGTAAAGTAATGTCATTACTATTTTACGGTATCTCCTATCAAATTACGTTACCCGTTACTCGTTACTTTTGATTAAAAATAGCCGCATGATTATTTTGAAAACGAAATCATTTTTATTCTGTACAACAAAGCTATGTATAAACGGCGTCAATTCTAACTTTTTCGGAAGAGTTCCCACGACCGGGCCCAAAAGGCGCGAGATTATCGCCGCGCGGAATCACTAAGCGTCCTTGGTGCAGTCTTTGTACAGAATCTGCTTAAATCACCGTCGCCGTACCATGAAGGAGCAGCCGTCTTTCTGGAAAGAGACATCCGTTCAGATGGCAACAGTCTGCCACCGCTCAAAAGATTTTGCCTTAGCGTCCTTAGCTACTCTAGCTGGTCACATCCTTCTCTCCAAAACAAATAAATTCTCGTTCTGTCAACAACAGAAAGGATAAACTCTAAGTTTTGAAGTGTTGACGTTCCCACGCTTTGAACCAAAATAAGTGGCAAGGTTATCGTAGCATTGAACGGCGACTGTCACCAGAAAGACGTCACCATGTTTTAGAATCCCTGCGGCCGTGGTACAAAGGTGCGGTCTCTCGCTGGAGAATGGCTCCCGTTCAGAATGTCGCCTCTCACCAAATCCTCTGGGCATTCTTTCTCCCATAGCGCCTCAAAGATTAGACGAAAGGCTGTATCACCACCCCGGACGCGTATATACATTTCGCCGAGAGCCCAGAGCCGCGAGGAGAAAAAAGAGACAGAGAGAGGAGGGAAGGGGAAGAGAGGCCGCCGTGATTGGCCCTTGCGGTCACGCGGTACGCGCCCGGCTGTTCTGGCCGTCACCCCCCGCAAGCCTCGCCCGCGAGCAGACGCCGCCGGCGCCTTTGGGCTGCTGTGGCTGCCACGCCGGCCCCGCCGAAGTCAAAGGTACGCTGCGAGTGTGTAATCCAGAAAACTGAAAATTTAGAAGTGAGATCGACGCTCTCACAGTAGACAACACGCCCGTGACTCCCAATGTACTACAACCAGCGAACCTAGGCAGAGCACGGGAGGCACTCATTGATCGAATGACATTTTAGCGAGCGCCCACGTTTCACCGAGTGACACTTTAGCGTATAGTCGGACGCCGCGAAGCGGCGTTTTCGGGGGGCCAAATGGGTTTACATTTTTGTAATGAGCCGACACAGACTGTCGCCGGATGGGTTAACGCGCACCCCCGTTATTCGCTAAAACGTCAATTCGCTCATTTTCAGTTTTGTGGATTACACACTCGCAGCGTACCTTTGACTTCGGCGGGGCCGGCGTGGCAGCCACAGCAGCCCAAAGGCGCCGGCGGCGTCTGGTCGCGGGCGAAGCTTGCGGGGGGTGACGGCCAGAACAGCCGGGCGCGTACCACGTGACTACAAGGGCCAATCACGGCGGCCTCTCTCCCCCTTTTCTCCTCTCTCTCTCTTTTTCCTCCTCGCGGCTCTGTGCTCTCGGCGAAATGTATATACGCACCCCGGACGGCACCTTCTTTGTATCGCAGTTCGTCAGACATAAATACCGTAGTCTTCCACTATACTTCGTTTCACTTAAGGTCCGAGCGCGGCCGATGTTATGAGCGCAAGGGCCAATCAAACGGCGGAAAAAGCGCAACGTCATTGCGTGCTTTTTTCGCTTGATAGGACAAGCCAGCGGACGAGCAAGCACAGAGAGATGGCGAACAACGGCTGGTCCTCTTAGGTGCAGAGAGCACGCCATGACGTTTACCTTTTTCGCTTTTTTATTGGCCCTTTAGCTCATAACATCGGCCGCGCCCGGACCTAAGGTGAAACGAAGTATAGAAAACATACCCCCCCCCCCCCCCCCTCTTTGGCATTCAAAGAACGAGTTATCTATTGCTGGACGTTGCGCCCGCCTTTTCCTTATCGCAGTTCCTTGTTGTGTTTGCGAAGGCTACTGCACCTTTCATCTAGAGAGACACATTTGAAGCAGTGATAGTGATGGCTTTCGTATGCTTAGCCCTTACTTGGCTGCTGCTGCCGATAAACGCTCGCCACCTTTTTTAGTCATATACACACGTAAAGATACTACGAGTACGCATGTGATAACCAAAGTATGGCCGGCGCTATACTTCGTTTATAATTACTCACAATCACCTTTGGTTATAAGTATTGGTTATAATAAGCGATCGGCGTACTTTTTTCGTTGCTTGTGTAGCCTAAACCGGACCGTTACTAAAACTGGCGTTGCTACGAGGTGCGTTGTTTGTGAGCAGTCCATGTACTGAACAGTTGTCTCTGTCATGTAGCGTCTGCTCCTAACCAACAAGGCCGTTTTAGACTGCTTGTTATAAATGCCCCTTTTACTTCCATCTCCCACTCACTTTTCGTGCAAGATGGCAATGACCACCGAAACCCCGCTACCATGGCCCGGGCTAAGTGCTATGTTTGAACTGAAGTAAACGAAGTGAGACAATTTGCTGTTTGCGTGCAGTTCTGCCAGAACTTTGTTGGCTCGTAGAAAAGACAACACGCGCTCTCTTCTGGCTCGCTCCGTCATGGAATAAAGTCATTCCACCTCGCCACTCGCCGAGCTGCTCTCGTCACTCCTGTTCGTCCGCACGCCCGAACACTACATAATGGCGACGAGGACACCGAACCTGCCTTGGGACCATGACTTCTGAAGATGACGAACCAAGATATGGCCAGCTAACCAAGCAAGACAGCGCCGAGAGCACCGAAAACGTCGTCGACGCCGAGGCCATGAGCACCAGTTTCGGGCAAGTGGAACATTTTGATGAGTCTACTAGTGACTGGCTCTCCTACGAAGAGCGCGTGTTCTCTTTTCTACGAGCCAACAAAGTTCCGGCAGAACTGCAAGTAGACGCCTTCGTGAGTTTGATCGGACCGAAAACTTACGCCCTTCTCAAGTCTTTGACTGCTCCGGAAACACCGTCGTCAAAGTCCTTTGAAGAATTGCGGCAACTACTGCGCAACCATTTATCACCCAAGCCGTCCGTAATTGGCGAGAGAGCAAAATTTCACCGACAGTCGCAAACCGAAGATGAAACCATTTCCGAGTTCGTGGCCGAGATACGACGACTCGCATAAACGTGCGAATTTGGAAATTTTCTTGATGAATCACTCTGAGACCGTTTTGTCTGCGGCCTTCGACGAGTAGATATCCAGCGGCACTTGTTCAGTGAAGATAAACACCTCACATTCATAAAAGCCGTCGAACGTGCTTTGTCACTCGAGGCAGCCATCAAGAACGCATCAGCGACCCACTCAAGGTCAAACAGCGCTGCCGAACTGAACAAGCTGCGCAGCTCGGGGCCCAAGCCAAGGGTGATAACGACGCATTGCTCTCGCTGCGGTTCACCCAAACACGAAGCCACGACGTGTCCGCACGCACAAGCAACGTGTTACAAGTGTCACCGTCAGTGGCACGTACAGAGAGCGTGCAAATCAAAGACAAGGTCGCCCAAGAAACGTTTTCCAGTCAGGTCCTTGGAAACCCAAGATGAGTTTCCTCTCAACGGCGTCACGGCATCTGCTCGGTCTACGCCCATCATGGTTGAAGTTGAAGTTCAAGGCACTCCGTTGTCGATGGAACTGGACACGGGGGCAGCCGTATCGATTATTTCAAGGAGCCTTCACAAGCGACTTTTTCCGAGTCTGCGCCTCGAGAAAACACCCCTTCGGCTGCGCACATACACGGGACAAGTCATCAAGCCCAACGGCGTGCTACATGTCAACGTCGAAAGCAGCAACACGGAAAAAAACTGTTACCACTCTATGTTGTACCGCAGGACGGGCAGGCACTTTTGGGACGAGAGTGGTTACAACACATCCAGCTGGACTGGGACCGCATTCGAAACGTCAACGCCCTCACGCGCGCCTCGCCAACTTCGAACAAGCCTCCAGCTGAACTTGAGCGGCTTCTGCAAAGATTCAAGCATCTTTTCAGCGACGAGCTGGGAAAAATCAATGGTGAGCAAGCCCGTCTTTATTTCAAAAACGAACAAAAACCCAGATTTTTTAAGGCTAGAACGGTACCGTTTGCATTACGTGCAGCCGTAGAAGACGAACTTAATAAGCTTAAAACATTGGGCATAATCTCTCCCGTTGCCAGCAGTCAGTTTGCGACGCCTGTGGTGCCAGTCATCAAACGTGATGGTTCTATTAGACTTTGCGGCGACTATAAAGTCACGCTAAACCCTATCCTAGACTCCGAGAGCTATCCGCTCCCTAAATTCGACGAATTATTTGCTGTACTGGCCGGAGGGCAAAAGTTCTCGAAGCTAGACCTCAACCGAGCATACCAGCAGGTAGAAATGGATGAGTCATCGAAGAGTTACCTAACTTTGAACACTCACAAGGGACTCTACGTCGTAAATCGCCTTCCGTTTGGCATTGCGTCCGCACCGGCGATATTCCAGCGAATAATGGACAATATCTTGAAGGGTCTCAAGGGAGTCACTTGTTACATCGATGACATTATGGTAACAGGGAAAACTGACGAAGAACACTTCCGCAATTTGGAGGCAGTGTTGCAACGCTTATCTGAAAAAGGCGTCAACGTAAAACTGTCGAAGTGTGAATTTTTCAAGGATAAGCTGCAGTACTTGGGGCATATCGTAAGCGGAGACGGCGTTCAGCCAGCCACTGATAAGGTCGAAGCTATCATGAAAGCGCCGAGGCCAGCTGACACGCACCAGTTGAAGTCGTTGCTGGGACTAGTGACCTACTACGGAAAATTTATTCCTAACCTTGCCAGCGTGGTTGCACCTCTCAACCGACTTTTGCGCGGCGACGTGCGCTGGTCACGGAGCGACAAATGTGAATTTGCGTTCCAGGAAGTGAAGAGGCTGCTGTCCTCTCCGCCGGTGCTGACTCATTACGACCCCGGAGCACTGTTGCAGCTGTCCGCCGACGCCTCAGCGTACGGCGTCGGCGCGTTCCTGTCTCACGTCGCTCCAGATGGGCAGTGTCGTCCGATTGCTTACGCGTCACGGACTTTGACTAAAGCGGAAGAAGGCTACAGCCAAATAGAAAAGGAAGCGTTAGCACTGGTATTCGGTGTAAAACGATTTCATTACTACCTCTACGGGCGCAGTTTTGTCCTTGTAACGAACCATAAGCCCTTACAGACCATCCTAGGACCGAAGACCGGCATCCCTACCCTAGCAGCAGCCAGACTACAGCGCTGGGCAGTTCTCCTTTCCGCGTACACGTTTACGCTGAAGTAGAAGTCATCAAAGGAAAATGCCGATTCAGATTGCTTGTCACGCCTGCCGCTTCAAGGTCAAAACGGCGATAGCGAGGAGCCGTCAGAAGAATGTTTCTTACTACGCTTCAGTACGCTACCGGTTAACCACCGTGACGTGGCTCGCGAGACAAACAGGGACCCGGTGTTGAAGCAGATTGTGCAGTACGTGGCGAACGGTTGGCCGAATCGCGCGCCGAGTGACGATCTAAAGCCTTTTTTCTACAGGCGCTGCGAGTTCTCATTGCAGCAAGGGTGCCTAATGCTTGGCACCCGTATCGTCATTCCGCGACGTTTCCAGTCCTTCATGCTCGAGGAGTTGCACCAAGGACACCCCGGAGTTGTCAGGACAAAGGAGCTGGCACGAAGCTACGTGTGGTGGCCGACCATTGATCAGGACATCGAGCGACAGGTAGGCGCATGCCAGCCTTGCCAGCTGCAGCGTAATTTGCCTTGCCCTGCTCCGCTACACCCGTGGGCGTGGCCCACTCGTCCCTGGGAACGAGTTCACGTGGATTTTGCGAGACCATATAGAGGTGTCATGCTGTTTGTTGTTGTGGATGCTCATTCGAAATGGCCGGAAGTCTTCACAATGAAGCAGACAACTACCAAACGAACCATAAACTGTTTGCACGAACTATTTTGTCGTTTTGGGTTCCCAGAAACGCTAGTGTCCGATAATGAACCCCAATTCACGTCTGCTGAATTTGCAAGCTACAGTCAGCACGAAATGAAACCCGAACGCGGGAACGCGTGGCCGTTGATACAGGCTGCTCCACCTGGAGCGCCCCTGAGAACTAATGAAAATGCGCCGGGGTGCGAGGGTGCGGGTCCTACTAAGATGAGCTCGACCCTCACGCGGCGCGTTTGGAAGTACCGCGTTTCGCCGGTGGCGCGCTGTAAACAGAAAAAACTGTCACTCGCTTTATGTATCGGATTCCCAGCGATATCTCTTCACCGCTGTCATTCATTATCGCTTTGTGTATCACAAGGCTGAAATGAAAGTTGAAACATTTCATGCACAGAAGACCCGCAGTGCTTGATGACGTGTCACCGGAACCACGCTGGGGCTCCGGTGAACAACGTGCCATGCGCGGTTTCTGAGAAATAGTGAAACGTCATAAACGCGAAATAAAATTTGTTTATTCGCACGACCATACTCTTTATGAAAAAAAATGCTGCTACAGAACGACGCGAACGCCTTTGTTTTCATGAGCAACGCCCATGTTTTTGTGCGAGGTTATCAGTCGAATCTTAAAAAGCGAGGAATTGCTTGCTGACGCTCTCTTTGGTAACCACCGATATGCCAGGCGTATCAATTCCGGAGCGGAGCGGAATAAATTCATCGCCCTGTCTGAGCAGGACCTATCGCAAAGAGCTATAGCCAGGTTAAGCGGCCGCCCGGTGTCGACCGGGCGACAGTGCGGAGACAGAAAAGCACCCCGACTGACGGCGCTTACAGCGCGCCACCGGCGAAACGCGGAAGTCCCAGACGCCCCGCGCGAGGGTTGAGGACAACTTAGTAGGACCCGCACACTCGCACCCAGGTGCATTTTAATTACTTCTCAGGGGCCCTCCAGGTGGAGCAGCCTGTATCGATGGCCACGCGTTCCGGCGTTCGGGTTTCATTTCGTGCTGACTGTACATGCGCAGGGTCGGTGCACGTCATATTCGCACGGCACCGTACCATCCAAGTAGTAATGGCCAAGCGGAACGTTTTGTCCAGTCTTTGAAGGCCGCACTGCGCAAGGATCCGGCCCTCCCAGTGAACGAGGTACTGGCGGATTTTCTTTTGGCTTACCGGAACACGCCGCACACCACAACCGGGGAAGCGCCAGCCATCCTATTGCTTGGCAGGCGTCTGCGCACATGGCTAGATTTTGTCAAGCCTTCAACCAGGGAAACTGTTTCTGCAAGGCAGTTTACCCAGACGCTAAAACGACGTTCAAATGGTCGGCTCGGTAAACGTTTCTCGGTAGGCGACAGCGTGCGGGTCCGAAATTTTCGACGTGGCGAAAAGTGGTTTAGAGCCACGATTCTAGCTCAAACCGGGCCGGTATCCTATAAGTTGTGTGTAACCACTCCGCGAGGTGTGTTTCAGTGGGTGCGACACAAGGACTTTACTAGTATGGCGACGTATAAAATCGTCGGCAGCAGCAGTAGCAGCAGCCTCAGCAGCCTCAGCAGCCGCAGCAGCAGCAGGAGCAGCAGAACAGCCGCCGAGCGAAGAATCAAGGTGAGCACCAACGAACGAGGAGAATGCGCGGAGGCACCAGGCGCGCTGGGGGCGCCGAGAATGCGCACGTCAGTTCCGCTACGCCTGCTCTCAGAAGGACTCACTCGCGCCGGCGGCTTCCGGCCGAGGATTCGCTCTTAATTCAAAGAAATGCAATAATTCGGGCCCCATCCGTCTGATTGAATATCGTTTTTAGGTACAGTACCATCCCGTGAAGCCCGCTCTTGCAATAATTATGAGATTTCAAATATCGGTTCAGCATCCCTTCAAACAGACTTAACAGTTCAATTAGCCCACTGCATTTGCTCAAGTCACATTTTCTAAGCTTACTGTTTTAACAGACAGGGATAAAAACATGCTGCTTCATTCAGCGTAGCGCGCGTGCGGCCCCGGACATCTAAGGGCATTACAGACCTGTTATTTCTCTGTTTCGAGCCACTTGTCCCTCTAAGAAGGGTGCAAGGTGCAGAGAACCACGCACCTATTTAATAGGCTAGAGTCTCGTTCGTTATCGGAATTAACCAGACAAATCGCTCCACCAACTAAGAACGGACATGCACCGCCATCCACCGAATAAAGAAAGAGCTTTCAATCTGTCAATCCTCCCAGAAATTTAAAAAGGGCCGCATACCGTCGTGAATGCGCCCACCACATCCGAAGACGCAGCATGTTTTCATTTCCCCTGTTAACACTGCCCCTTGGACAGTGCCTGATCGGAGCCGACCTCTAAATCACACAGGACAGAAGCGGAACGTTCGTTTCCTTTTTTTTTTTTTAACCAGGAACTACGCGAGGGACTCACGGCTACAGCCACAGCTGGTACAGCTAAGGCCCCTGTATAGGGAAGGTAGCGACTTCCCCTCCCTCCTCTCCCTCTTTTCTCTCTCTCGCCCTCGCGCGTCGACGGTGGCGCCACATGGATTGCTCCCAACTAGCAGACGCTCTCGCTTGGATACAATGCGGCGGAAGGTTGTTTCCTTTAGTTTTCGTGTTTCGCGATTACATTTCTGTCGCGAGTTCTACAGTTTAACGCGTAATTTACTACAGAGACTTCCGAGATATCAGCAGAACGACTTGACGGCTTGGAAAACGCGAACTAGGGTGAAAATGGGCACGCGATTCGAGCACGGTCGACGCTACTATGCTACCGGAGTGAGGTTCTGTTTCGCTCTTGCGCGAGCAAAGCCGCCTACTAGTGCAGCAGCGAACTCTTCTATGTTGCACAGTGACTTTGGTACGATTCAAGGCAGTGTTTTTGTATTACCGCACGCGTGCCCCAGACGCAAAGGGAAATCACACGCTCGTTCTTTCGTCGCTTCGTAAGGGAGGCAAGACGTGACACGTAAGCACGAAGCGATTGCTGTTTTTTCTTTCACAACTGACGCACTCTCCTCAAAGCGACTTTACTTCGTCTTACCAGAGTCCTCTGGTCTTACCTTAACATAGACCAACCACAGAGGCTACAGACGTGAGCGGGCGGCTTTGACTCGGGTTCCCGCTGCACGAGCGTTCACGCAGCCGACGCGCGATCGAACGTAAGGAGCCTCCACTTGTAAAGTTTGCGCTTAGTTCATGTTAAGCGGAGATTTCTGTGGTCTAAATAATAAAAAAAAATGTTTCCCTTTTTAACGATACCCGTCCTTGGCGTGCGCAGCATGTCTTAATAGTTGCGCAAAAACGATCTACCAACATTTGATCCCTATTGCTGCAAAGGCGCGGCTGGGAGCCTTCACCCTCTACGCGGCATAACTAAATCGGAATATTCTGCGGAAAAAAATCTTAGCAGAACGAGCGAAAACCCAAACTATCCGCTAACACCTAAAACTTTTCAAAGCTTTATGGTTTTGAAAATTTCTTGTGATGCCTCGTGTGTACTTTGTTTTTACGAGACATTGTCAGCTTACTCGGCTCATTACAAAGACTTTGTAAGCTTACTTGGCTTATTAGAGGCAGGACATTATCTCTTCACAGCAGTGCACCTTTTATGGACTGTCGTTTCCCCAACTAAAATAATCTCGTTTTATTCATCGAGCGATGACATGGAACAATCTTGGCTCTTGAAAGCATTTCTTTATTACTGCAAATAACCGCCCCATAGGCCTTCAAGTTCTGCTGCCACTGACTGTAAAAAAAAAAAAAAATAAAAAAATAAAAGTTAAGTAACAGGTAATGCATATTATTGTTTTACAACACACCGAAATCACAAGGACTACAAAGACAGGCTATTAAGGCTACTTGTCACAGAGTTGCTTCGCTGTGCTCAGACCGCTTGTAGGGTCTGAGTCACAATTCGAAGAGGAGTATACTAATCCTGTTACAATATAATTCGTGCCGTCTCAAGTGATCGCAATGTAGCACAGCGAAGCGCAACTGTATGAAGCAGTCATTAACCTGTCTGTGTAGACCTTTAGAAGCTCCACCTGCAGGCCAGCACTAGCTTTTGCTTTTGATAACAACGAGCTTGCACAGCGAAATGATGGCAGACGGCGACAGGTGTGTGCTGAAGACGGAGCTTCTGCTTCTACTGCACTCACTGGCGAGGCACGTGAAAACATCAAGGCACGTATACAAGAAGCTGAATCTGAACCATCACACAGTGAATGACTAGCTCGGACAAAAGTCAACGGCGATACATAAAAATATTAAGACACGGATACTAGAAGTTGAATCCCAGCTATGATAAAGTGAATGACTAGCTTCCACAAAAGTCAACAGTGAGATACATAAACCTATTAAGGCACAGACTCTAAAAGTTGAGTCTCAACTATCAGAAAGTAAACAACTAGCTTGCACGAAAGTCAACGGACATATACAAAAGATTCCAAGACTAAAGGCTGAATCTCGTATAACAAAGTGAATGACTATCTTTCACTAAAGTCAACGGCGAGGTACATAAAAGTATTAAAGCATGCAGATACTAGAACTTGAATTCCAGCTATCAGAAAGTGAAAGACAACCTTGCACAAAAGTCAACGACAAGATATATAAAAATATTAAGGCACAGATACTAGCAGCTGAATCCCAGCTATATATATATCACAAAGTGCATGACTAGATTACACAAAATTCAACGGCGAGATGATAAAATTATTAAGGCACAGATGCTAAAACTTGAATCGTGGCTATCACAATAAAGGACTAGCTTGCACACGGCGAGATGAGTAAAATTAATGAGGCGCGCGCGCACACACAGACACACACTAAAACCTTCCGGCGAGCTGTGACGTGCTTGTCGAATGGAATGCTGAAGAACTTCAAAAATTTCTTGCCGTCGCTGTTACGTTTGCTGCACCCTAAAGCGCAGCACCCCGTCATAGCTGACGAACTAACGTCGAGCGAAAACCGAAACTATGTGAAGCTTGCGTGCGAAGTGCAGACGTGGAATGCTGAAGAACTTGCCATCGCTGCGACGGTTGTTGCAACAGTTGCATCCGAAATCGCAGTAGCCCGTTAGAGGTTACGAACTGACGCCGAGCGAAAAGCGGAACTGTGATGGTCCCGTGTGAAGCCCAGACCGTGTGAAGCCCAGATGCTCTTGCTTAAATACTTATTACAAATCCACCCGCATTTGATGGTGACAACGAGCGGAACCGCAAGGCGGTTGCGATTCCAATTATTCAAATGCCAGTCTGAATGCAGCAGCTTACCCAGGCAGTTAGTTGCCGACGGTGCCTGGCGCGCCGAGTGACCGGAGCGAAAATGGCGCCGCGGGCCAAGCAAAAAAACCAAAACAAAAGTCGCGCGCAGCGAGCCCCGCCTGGTGGATTACATTCGTCCAATGAGAGGAGCGGGCGGCATTCTTCAAGAGATGTCGCTACCTTTCAGTATAGAGGGACCTTAGGTACAGCACGTTCGTCATTGCCGACGCCGAGATGTTTACATCCGCCCCCCCCCCCCCCCCCCCCGAGGAGGCAGAGCCTAGTATAGACTCCTCTCACGCCTTCACACCTCCTTTCACATGCGTAGAAGACCAAAATGCGCCCACTAGCAAGGCGCATTGCATGCCGACGAGTAGGCGGCGAAAACCGCTAGGTGGCACCGAACAATTCGTATTACGGAGAATTTGGAACTGCTCGATCCGAGTGACGTAGTTTACGGGCCGCATTTGCTGTACGAGCTGCAGGTGACGAACGCGTTGGTCGTCCGCGGACGTCTCCGCCTTTCTTCCTGCTTTACTCCCAGCCACGCGATACCGAAGCGCATGCGCACTTCCGACCATTCTCCGATGGAGGCGTCCACCATTAAACTACAAACGCTCCCCGTGGGTTGAGTTGACCCTCTCTACCCTCTAGGCTCTCTGCGAACAATAGGCGACGACGCCGGCGTGCTGCTTTCCTAGAAAAAGAGATTTTTTTTTTTTACTTGAACGGGGTTGAAAAAACGCAGTGCTTTCAATGTTTATTTTGGATCAACCCGCTTTATTATTGCGCATGAATGAATATGCCGCGTAATATGTTCTACCTGGGTCGCTCGCGCGCGGTTATTTTGCAGCTGAGTGTGAATCCGCAAACTCTGAAAGAACGTTAATCACGTTGTACATTGTGCCCGAGGAAATGTAGTTTTATACCGCTGTCAGACCCTTGCTTCGTTACACGCCTTGAGAACGAACTCCCCGAAACGGTCGGCGAACCAGCGCACGCCACTAAGCGCGTGGTTGCGAGCTGATTCGCCAATTTTTTAAAGGAGTTCATTCCGAAGGCTTTTCACGTGCCCGTCTGACAGGGATATTAGTAGACCCTAACCCAACGTTACTAAAACACTCAGTTGGGAAACTCACCCTTGAAACTTGGGCCGCTGGTGTCCACCGAGACCGAGCTAAATACGATAACAGCGCCACCCTTTAGCGACGAGTTCAAACATGAAAGTTGCTTTACAAAGCTACTGCGAGATTGCCCTACGAGATGGCGCCACCGGCCTTGCCCGACTCGACCTGAACCAATACGTGCAGCCGTGCAGTTCCCGGAGTGGACGCTGCAGGAGAAATGGCGGCGTTGCGATCGCCATTAGCTCGGTTCTCGAGTACGGATCGGAGCCACTTTTTTCAAGCAGGCTCTATGGCAGTTTCCCAACTAAGTGGTTCTAGTAGCGTTACCCTAACCTCTGCAGACTGCAGGCCTAGCCGGAGCCTGCTCAGTACAAATACTTCGAAGTGACGGCACGAGCTCCCGCCAGCAACGCCAAGACCTACGATGTACTAAAGTCTCTAATATCCGTGAGAAGATGAATCCGTGGCGAATAGTAGCCGCTCAGACAGCTCTAAAGCAAGGAGATTTTTATTATTAATGTGAACGCATCAACTGTCCCATAAAGCGAACCCGCGTTATCAGCTCTTGAAGCCGCGCCAAACGGCACTTAAAGGGGGGGGGGGAGGGGGGGGGGGGCAACGATTTCCTGAGTTCGGTCAAAAATTTGTGGATGTTGCTCTCTGACACTTGTCAAGTAAAAACAGAAAACTATTTTCGCCTAAGTGTCCTAGTTCTGTAAAAAGAAAAATAACAGAAAGATAAATATTGGCACTTTTGCAGACATGTACAAGTTACTCAAAAAAAGTAATTAAGTTAAGTTACTGAGTATTGACCTCAAAAGTAATTTGAGTAGAGTACAAATTACTCAAATGGAAAGTAATTGGGGAAATTATTAATTACCGTAAAAAAGTAACGAATTACTTTTGAAGTTACTTTGAAGTTACTTTTATATGTTTTTTTTATGGTAAGAAGCAAGTACATAGGTTTTGATCCGTTAGCGAAATTGGGCTAGCCAAATATCGATCGGATTGTTTTTTCAAAGATTTTGCTCTAATAGGTTGTTCTGCTTTGCGTGCCTAATTGTTTTGTACTTTCTTGTTTGTTTGGTCAATATGATGTGCTGAAAATGTGTCATTTCTAGTTTGAGGTTTATCACTGCCTGGGCTTGATTTTTAGACAGTGTTTGCTCGTTTACAGTGTTGCGTAAAGTACATCTAAAAAGTACTTGAAGCAAAGTACAAAGTAAATTAGAGGTTATATACTTCAAGTGAAGTAGTAAGTACACCGGGTGTAATATGCTTGAAGTAACGTACTATAAATACAATATATTTCAAGGTCAAGTACCCGTGCTTTTAATCTTTCATGATGCCCTTTCTTTCCCCAGTGTTTTTTAACTGGTACGCATTATTCTAAAGGTAATCGAAGGTGCATCACTTTTTTACGGAAATGGCAGCGAATATTGTATAAAGTCAAGTCGCCACAGAGTAGTTGTTTTACTCTCGCTGACGAGCTATTTGACACAATCAAATTATAAGCCACTTATTTGTGTCGGTCTTATAGCCACCATTACTTCACTCAGAGAAATGACCAGATGACTTCTTCAAAGAGCGCGTTTTCACACGACGATACGCCTTTTATTTTTTTTTCCGATTCAAGGAATGTACATTGAACTCGGAAGTTTTCTTTCCTCGAAAAGTACAAGTACATGCCCAGAGAATGTACTTAAAGTAAAGTACAAGGTTTCTATACAGTAGTACCTTAAGTACAATGTACTTAGGGCCGGTTGCACCAACGCCGCTTAGCGCAAAGCGGAGCTTAGCCGGGAACCTAAGCAAAGTTTCGGTTTCGTTCGGTTGCACCAAAATCGCTTATCGCTAAACCTAGCACTAAACTACGCTTATCGTAAGCGCTCAACATTGGGCGCTTTGCTTTTGGTTGTTTCTTAATCCTGGATTTAAAACATGGCGGCTGGTTTGTGGCGGTCGACGCGGTGGACGAAATTGGTTGTACAAAGTGTTTTAGGCTACAACAGCGTGAGAGTCTCGACAGAATGGCCTTCAATTGTGACAAGGATGCAAAATATTATCGCGTGAAGTGTTTATCGACCCCTGTTTTCAAGCTGGATCTCCTCTCTCAGTGCGTGTTAGCCCTAACCGAGATACGTACGGAGCAATACACGGCTCTGGTACGGAGCTGTGGGGCTCACGTCTGTCTTCACGTTGGTTATTCTGTCAACGAGCTTATTCGTATGTATACCTTACTGATTTTCGCGTAACTGTAACGTATTGTTATTTACCAGCTTGTTTATTTCTACTTGCAACGCATATCCTTCAATTTGATGAGCGCGTTGAATAGTGGCAGTACATGATCTCGGCGATCAGCTGATTGTCGACCCTTCTGCTGTTTGCATCAGATTGAGGCGCTTTTAGGTTATAAAACAGCGAAAAGTCAATTTCTTTTGTTTTCTGAGTTTCGAGACAATCTTCAGTGAATTTTTTTTGTCTCGCGAGTAGAATCTGGGCTTCAGAAAACTGTATCGTTCCATAACCGTAACTTTTCTGGTGATCGCGCTTTTTAGGAATATTTTGCTTTATATATTTCATTCGTGGCGACGACAACTTCTATTCGTGGCGACGACAACTCGACGACTTCTATTCGATGATTTCCGGGCATTTTCGCAGCTGCCGTGGCGAGTTCGTCACTGTTTTGAACTTCATCGGTCTCAGGCATGACTTGATTTTAGTAGTCATCTTACCTGCCTACTTATTCTCGATGATGTTTTGTCTTCAGCGATGTAGCGAGTAGTGCGTCCTTCTCGCGTTCGGTGAGATTTGGGGCCCCCGATGGCTCCTTTATCTCAAAATGTGAGCACGAAAACTACTGTCACTGTTAAAATATTCTGTTATCAACCGATAATAAACACACAATCACATATGTAAAGAGCATTTGTGTTTATTTAAAGCGTTGACTCCTGTTTTTGAAAGTTAAGCAAAAAAAATGATTGAATTTGGAGACCTTTAATTCGTTACTCACCGAAAAAATACAGCGAAAAGCAGACGGCAACGACGGCTACTACAGCAGGTTTTTTGTTTACATCACGAGATTCCTCTCCGCCAATCGTATTCGTCCCTCTGAGCGTTCCCTAGTTCGCTCTCTTTGTCCCTACATTCCCTAGGCAAATCCAGCGTTTAGCTAGGGGCGCGTCTGTAAAGCCGGGTTAACGTTGGTGCAACCGGAATTTAAACCCGTGCTTACCCGAGCTCGGTTTAGGGCGCTAAGCCGACTTAGGAAAGATCCGCTTTGGGTTAAGGTAAGCGACGTTGGTGCAACCGGCCCTTAGAGTACTTCCCAACACTTCTTGCTTATTATTTTTTTATATATAAATGTTAGGAGAATTACTAATGTTTCTCGAACGATCTTCAAATCTTTGAAGATCTGGATATTCTATGTTTTGGGAGGAAAGGCAACGCAAAAGGGTCCCCTTTGCGTTGCCCTTTAGCACGCGATTCTTCGAGTACAGCAGAAACTATATGGGAGCACCAGATGAGCTTCGGAGCAGGTGTTGCATTTTGTTGCCTCCTTTGAGTGAGGATGCTGTGTGTGCACCTCCTGTAGTGGGCGAGAGATTCTACGTTGGGGAGAAGCGGGAACCAGCCCTTCCTTTGAAGGAGTCAAGTCTCCTTGAGATTGAGGACACAAAAAAAAACGCCAGTCTTCGGCGCTAATCCCGCAGTAACTCGGCCTCTCTTGCGTCGCGCCTGTTCGCTCCCCTCGCTTCGTAGCAGCGTTGTTGCAAAGGGGGAATTTCGGGGGGTTTCGGACTCTCCAACCCATTTTCTCCCCCCCCCCCCTTTTTTTTCCTACGCCACGTGCTTCCCCCTCTTTGCGAATATCAGCTCATCTTCCAACTTCTTATCTCTTTTGTGCAGGAATGTTTGTTGATAGGCAAAACAACCACTAAAATTTGAAAGTAATTTGTAATTTGAGTAGAAGTTACTCAGAAAAAGTAATTAAAGTAAACTACTAATTACCGAAATAAAAATGTAATTGAAAGTTACTAAACTACTCAGAAAAGTAGTTAAACTACAGTAACTTGAGTAGAGTAGTTGAACTACGTACAAGTCTGCATTTTCGGCACCCCTCTACTCACTCCCAGTCTTCAGGGTCACACCTGGTCGCATTCCTAGTGACGTAATTCGGGGTGCCGTGTAGGTTCCCATGTGCTCTCTCGGAGGACGCTTCTTCTCCCTCTGTCTGCTGACATTTGCGGGCGTTAAAGGGCCCATGAAACGAATTTCGGACTGCAATGAATCAATTTATATCGGTATTTTACTAATAGCACATCGTTCAGTGGGCCAAAAGAAAAAAGGTAGAAAGTCAAAAGCCTGACTTTCGGTACAAACATTTGAAAACACAGCGGACTACTTCGTACCTCCTTCCCTTCGTAAGCTCGCTGCCTTTTCTCTGTGATACATCCGCGGACCCCGCAGCGCGTCATCGGGCCCCCGCAGCGCGTCACCGGGCCCAAACGAACGTCACACGACACCGGAGCTCACTTAATCCGTTCACCCCTAAGCTGACATTTTGGTGGAAGCTAAGCGCTTGCCGGACCAATCAGCCGCTCCCCTTTCATCACCTCACCTCATTCTCTGCGCTTGGGTATGCGCGAGAGAGCGTGATCACGTGGCAAAAGTGTGGCTGGCCCAAGGAGCACGTAGCTTCCACAGCACTGTCAGCTTCGGGGTGAACGGGGTGGGGAAAGCAACTTTTGTCTGAATGGATTTGACCGGATTAGAGAAACGAGAGTCCGAGCAAGAGGGGACTCCCCCTTTCCGTCTTCTTGAACTGTTTGGTAGAATGCGCGATTTGTGAGTTGAGGAGGAAAGCTAAACAGGAAAAAGTTGGAAAAGCGTTTCATGACTCCTTTAAGCGCGAGACACATGCGCGTCAAAACTGTCCGATCCGACGTGCGAACCGCCGGAACGACGTTCGAGGGCGAGGGTTTTCGTCGCACCGGAGCGTCGGACGGGGCCTCCGTCCGGCGCCGGCGTGCGTCCAACTTTCTAGATATCGCCGCACGGCTGTCCGATTTTCGGAGGGCCGCAGCCAATGGCAGCACGGATGGCGCGAAGGTCATGTTATCACGTGACTTTCGGCCCAATCGGGCGAGGAGGCGCTTCGTAGTTCGGGCAGTTCGGGGAAGCGGATCTCCCCCTCTTTTATAACGCCTACACACACTGTGACACACACATGTGGCGGTGCGCGGTGAAGGAGATGGATGCCACCGAGTTTTCTCGCGCGCACAAAACAAGCTGCTGATCTCCCGCGCCAAAGCAAGCCGTCCTTCTGGGACCGATCGAGGCCGTCGCAACCCGAATGTACTCCGCTTCACCTTACGATAAGGAGCAGCGGACGCTACGAGCCATTTCAATGCCGTGTGAGTGTCACGTGAACTTCGGGAGAGACGCAGCAATGCGCGGTGTGCGTAGACACGTGATTTGTACGCAGTGCTCGCTTCGCTGGGATGGCTCCTAAGGTCCGCTGCGGTTCATCGCGATAAAGTGATGTTGAGCAGAAAAGTAACCTCACGGAAAATCTCTACACACGCACACTTTAATAGAATGTAATAAAAAGAACCATGGGGTGATGCGGAGCATCGTGTTGGTTCCGAGGAAAGAGTCAGTTGCGTGCTGACGTCGAGAGATGGCGCCACCGACTGCCCTAGCGTTACCCCCTACGCGAGCCTTCGTCGCGGCTCGCGGCAGAGAAACTTGGAACGCTCGCCGTTTATTTTATTTTTTTCACACTTGAAGGAGAGGAGACAAGAGGAGGAGAGTTGCGCGTGCGCGCGCGGTGTGAGGAGAAGCCAACGCACGCGCAGTGCACGCAGCTGGTAGAGAGAGAGAGCGGAGAGAGTAACGCGCAGCTGTTGGAGAGAGGGAAGGAGGAGAGTTGCGCGTGCGTAGTTCGAGTGCCGACTACATCGCGGACGCGGGACATAGACCCGAGCAAGAGATGCTCCGCATCTAATATTATGTTTGTTTTAAAGGACCGGTGCAACGATATTCAATTGGATTGTTTTTCAGTTTACACGAGTTTACTGGCACTAGTGGGGCTCAAGGATACTCATCCGCAGGGGGCACCTGTGAAAGCAGGTGTTTGGAGAGTGGCGTCTCCACGGACCCCGAGCCCCGCAGGGGGCGCCTGCACCTTTGGTGCTAGGTGCTTGGTGAGTAGCGTCACCACGGACCCCAGCCACGTGGGCCACCATACCCGCACGCAGGGGGCACCTACGTTAGTAGGTGCTTGGTGAGTGGCGTCACTACGAACCCCGAGCCATGTGGGTTCGCCCACCCACGTCTGGCTGTGCGTGGCTTAACCCGTGTCCGGGGAAAAGGGGACCCTGGTGGTTGAGTTGAGCCCAGGGTATGTTTGGACCCTTCGGGGCCCCCCGGGCGAGGCAATACACCGCTTCGGCCCCTGCTTCTCGTAGACGGGTGTCCTGGCTTGGCCCGACCAGGATGATTCAGTCAGTCGCCTCTTCTACCCTCTTCTTCCTTCTTTCACTTTTCCTCCCACCTCTTTCTCTTTCCTTCTCCACTCTCTTCCTTCATTTTTCACCTTCTTAGGCGGCAAGGGCCAACCTTGAGTGGAAACAGGTCCTGTCCCTGCAACCACACTAGGGTATAGTGCCCGGCAGCACTGGTAGAGTAATTGTGTCAGCCAAGCTCATCTTGCTATGGCACATTACCTACCCCCTTGTTGGGCTCCGTGGTGGGTGGTGCACCCGGGCACTGAAATTCCTTTCCCATCTATATGGGTTCCAACTCTAAACCAAACGATCGGGCCCTGAAAAGGACCCGCACCGAAGCTCTAACAACATTTCTTTCCAAGGACAACTTAAATGACCATTTTACAAGATTTTTTGTTCTTCACTCCGACGACGTATCCAAACCACTTTCAAAGCTGTCTCCGTTCCTTGTTGCTAAAGTGCTTCAAGGCACGCTGGGAGCGAAGTATGAAGCCAAAACGCTCTTCTCGGGCGACCTTCTTGTGGAGGTTTACGAGAAATACCAAGCTACTGCTTTGGAAAATCTCCAAATAATCCAAGACTTCAAAGTGACAGTGTCAGCCCATCGAACACTGAATACCATCCGCGGCGTGATCTCGGAAGACGATTTGATAGACAGTACTGAGGATGAAATCGTAGAAGGTCTGCAATCCCAAGGAGTTGTAGCTGCAAAGCGCATCACAATCCGACGAGATGGTGAGGAACGACCCACCAAACATGTCGTTTTGTCCTTCGAGAGGCACACTCTGCCTCCCTCTATTAAGGCAGGTTACATCAACTGCAAGGTGCGACCTTATGTTCCAAATCCGCTCCGCTGCTTTCGGTGCCAGCGTTACGGTCACGGTTCGCGCACTTGGCCGCGGTCGTGAGACATGCGCCAGGTGTGGTGTCAGGGACCATACTGCTGATGGCTGCAAAGCTGATAACAAATGTGCCAACTGCAGTGGCAACCATCCTGCCTACTCCAGATCTTGTGAACAGTTCAAAAAAGAAAAAGAAATTCTTGCACTTAAGGTTAAAGAGAATATAACCTACCAAGATTCAAAGCGTCGCCTTTCCGCTTTCCAGAGGGGCTCTTTTGCCGAGGCGGTGTCCAGCAGGGGACCTGCACCGTCCAAGGTATCAGTGGCAACCCAGGTGTCTCTTGGGAACCCTGGGAAACCACTCCAGTCCTCTACGCCCAGGTTGAAGCTCTCTCTCCCTGGGCATTCCCTCTCGGCTGCAAAGGCAGCCGAGGCACCCAGTTGTTCCAAAGACTCGGGTGCCGCCGAGGCAATGGAGGTGACTCCATTGCCCACACCTCGCAGGTCGTCCTCGGAAGAGAGCGAGCGAGGCCCTCGCTCCTCCTCTCAGAAGAGGACTTCCTCACCCAAGAAGCATTCAGCTTCGGGGGGAAGCACACCAGCTAACTCCCGGAGTCAGAATGGGCAGGCAATGCCTGTCCGTGGTACGAGGACTTCCTCTGGTGAGGAGCGGCACTCTCGCCAAAACTCGCTAGAGAGGGCCTCCTCATCCAAAGGGCAGCACCGGGCTGCCCCTTCAGGACCTCAGGGGCAGGAAAAGAGGGACTCGGGCACCATCACGCCCAGTATCTCCCCTGCCTCTTCAGTGGGGGGTGGTCGTGGACGGGGTTTTCCACCCCGTGTTGCGGACCCACCCAAACCTCCAGGAAAAGTCTCGTCTGAGGAGGTAGAGGCGATGGACGAGGCTAATGATCAGCTTACTCCTGTGTCTGACCATGAAGACATAGAGTGGCAAACCCAAAACCGAAAATCTAAAGGGAAGAAACCTGTGACTGCTCCCAAATAGATTAGATCAATTTACCTCTTTAATCGCGAGCATTAATTTTATTTTCCTTTCTTCCTTTTTATTAATTCATTCTTGTACCTTTTTACCTAAATGAGAAACCCGCATTTTATGCAATGGAACTGTCGAGGTCTCTTACCCAATATCGATGATGTTAATTATTTTATGGATGAGCTTCGGCCTATTGCCCTCTCTTTACAAGAAACTCTTCTTCAAACACATCATACACAGATTTTGCGACATCATCAAGTTTTCCGCAAAGATCGTCTGAACTCCAATTCTGGTGGCGTAGCAGTGGTCGTGCAGAGTGGGGTTGCCTGCTCGGAGGTTCGTCTTTGCACACCGCTTGAGGCTGTAGCGGTACGCCTTCTTTTAGACCGCCTCATAACAATTGTGTCCATTTATTTGCCACCAAACGTTCCATTGCAACTTCACGAACTCCAGGGGCTTGTAGGACAACTTCCACAACCCTTTTTAATTTTAGGAGATTTTAATGCCCATCACCCCATGTGGGGCAGTACTCGCCTCGACTCTCGAGGCCGAGTAATTGAGCGGTTTTTATTATCATCTAACTTGTGTATTTTTAACGGGAGAGAACATACTTTTTTTAGTTCTGCTCACAACTCATTTACATCTATTGACCTTTCTATTACTTCACCTTCATTACTTCCATGCTTTTCATGGAAGGTTTTTAATAATCCTTTTGGGAGCGATCACTTCCCTATTGTTTTAGAGAGTACTGTCTCTCTTCCAACTCTTTTAACGCGAATGCCCCGGTGGAAGCTAGACAAGGCGGATTGGTCTATTTTTGAATTGGAGGCACTGATTGACTCTTCTATAATCTCGAACATGAACCCAGATGAAGCAACACTGTATGTCACAGAGGTTATAATAAGCGCTGCCACACGGAGTATTCCTTAAACATCCGGTCGTCTTCCAAAGAAATGCAAGCCATGGTGGAATGATGACTGTAAAACAACACGAACGTCCCAGAACAAAGCTTGGTGCATCTTTCGCAGATATCCAACTTCTAGGAACTTACTTGAGTTTAAGAAAAAAAGAGCTAAAGCTCGCTGGACAAGACGCCAGGGGAAGGGAAGATCCTGGAGAAAGTATTTGACGTCCTTGAGTAGTTTTGTACCTGCAAAAGAAGCGTGGGATCGGCTCAGAAAGGTTAGGGGTGACTACTTACCCTTCAGAATTCCCCTCTTCCCTGCATCACCTTCAACGTCTCTGAAAGATCAAGCGAATGTTCTTGGCGAACATTTCCAAGACGTTTCTAGTTTACGCAACTGCAGTGAAGCCTTTAAAAAGTTCAGTTCAACAGCAGAGAAACAGCCAATCATTCTGTCTGGTGCTCGTGACGCTGCGTACAACAGGCCTTTTACACTCTCTGAGCTCGAAGTGGCTCTCGGTGTAAAGAAACAGTCTGCTCCTGGACCGGACAATATTCATTATGAGATGCTTAGGCATCTGTCACCTGATTCTCTAGGCAGTTTGCTGACCTTTTATAACTCATTGTGGCACTGCTCTGCATTTCCTGAGATTTGGAAAAGAGCTCATGTAATCGCTCTTCTGAAGCCTGGCAAAGATTCTTCTCAACCAACTAGCTACCGGCCCATTGCGCTCACAAGCTGCGTGGGAAAAACATATGAAAGAATGATTAACCGACGTCTCGTTCATTTCTTGGAGACTGAGAATTTTCTTGACATTAATCAGTGCGGTTTTCGAGCTGGACGTTCCACCCTGGACCACTTAGTCCGCCTTGAAACCTCTATTCGTGAGGCATTCGTACACCGCCAGGTTTGTCTTTCTGTGTTCTTTGATCTGCAAAAGGCGTACGATACGACGTGGCGCTATGGGATCCTGCGGGACCTGTATGCTTACGGTGTTCGGGGTCGCATGCTGCGATGTATACAAAACTTCTTAACGGGACGTACTTTCCAAGTCCGTCTGGGCTCCACCTTATCGGATGTGTTTTCTCAAGAAAGTGGTGTCCCTCAGGGAGGGGTGCTTAGTGGCACACTTTTTGCAGTTAAAATCAATAGCCTGGCTAAGGTGATACCACCGACAGTATCTTATTCTTTGTATGTGGATGATGTGCAAATTTCAGTTTCTTCTTGCAATCTGCATAGTTGCGAACGTCAACTGCAACTGACAATCAACAGGATGAGCAAGTGGGCAGCCGAAAATGGGTTTCGTTTCTCCCCCGACAAAACCGTATGTGTTGTTTTTTCGCTGCGTCGAGGGTTGTCACCGGATCCTTCCTTATATCTTAATAACTTTGCCATCACTGTAAAGGAGGCCCATAAGTTTCTAGGTGTGACATTTGACAAAAAGCTCACATTCATACCCCACTTGAAAGAACTGAAACAAAAATGCCTACAATCTTCCAATATTCTTAAGGTGCTGTCACACACAACTTGGGGGTCTGACAGACAATGCCTGCTGCGAATTTATAACTCTCTAGTGCGGTCCCGGCTGGATTACGGTGCAGTGGTGTATGCATCAGCACGACCATCTGCTTTGAAGATGTTGGACCCAATCCATCACCTGGGGCTGCGTCTAGCCACAGGTGCTTTTCGCACGTCGCCCGTGCTGAGTCTGTATGCTGAAACGCATCAGATGTCCCTTGAGCGACGCAGACAATATCTTAGTCTCTGTTATGCCTACAAAGTTTATAGTGATCCGCACCACTCTTCATTCTCCGCTCTGCAGACCTCGGCATCATTGCGCCTTTTTGAGAATAAGCCCAGTATTGTTCGGCCCCTGAGCCTTCGGGCGGAGAGCATGGCAAGGTCGCTGCACATTTCTTTTGATAGGCCACCTTTGTTGAGACAGACCTATAGGGAGTATTCACTGGCGGCCATATCCGTGTGCGCGGCTGCTGAGCGTGTGCTGACGGCGAGCTTCCGCAGTTCTTTTGCAACGTGCATTCCGCACCATCAAGATTGCCGGTCTTAGCAGCCTATTAATGTGGGCTCGTTCAGAGCATGCGCTCTAGACATCACCCACAAATATGGCGCCCAGTGAATACTCCTTATAGGGTTGCTCCTTGGGTCTTGGTGCCAATCTCTTGTGATTGGTCACTTTCAAAGTACCACAAAAAGGCTGTTCCTCCTCTTGTTCTCTTGCGGGAGTTCGCAGAGCTAGAGCAGAAATATAGTGACTATCTCCACTTCTACACTGATGGCTCGAAAACATCTACCTGCGTAGGTTGTGCAGTTTACTCTCTCACTTTCAGTAAAGTTAGCCAACTCAACCCTCTAGCAACCATTTTTACTGCTGAATTGTATGGTATCCTTATGGCTGTTGAATATATTCTAGAAAATAACATTAACAAAGCAGTTCTGTTTGTTGACTCCCAAAGTGTTCTCTTAGCTATTTCATCTTTAGCAGACAGCAAGAACGCTCTTGTGCAACAGGTTCGTGTTCAGATTAACAAAGCTTTCCATCTTGGACAACTTATAAACTTCTGCTGGGTGCCCAGTCATGTGGGCATTCCTGGGAATGAGAATGCAGACCACCTTGCACTTTCTGCAAAAAACTATACGGAAACATCTTTTGGCCTGCCACACCAAGACCTCAAGCCAGTCTTAAACAAGTCAATTATTAAGTTATGGCAACTGGAGTGGGACACACAGATTGATAACAAACTTCATGTCGTTAAGCCCAACTTAGAAGTATGGGAGAGTTCCTCCCATAAGGACCGCCGTTCGGAAGTCCTTTTATGCCGCTTGAGAATTGGTCATTCCCGATTGACGCACCTGCACTTGCTCTGTGGTGAAGATGTCAAGCTCTGTGAAAAGTGTGGGAAAATGTTAACTGTCCTACACATCCTGTGGAATTTTAGATTTTTGGATCATCAGCGTCGTAGATATTTTCCTGAACTTTTCAGAAATAACCTTCCATTTCATCCTTATTTTCTGCTTGGCGACAAACCTCTGGTACCATTCTCCCGCGTTCTAAGTTTCCTACGTGCAATTG
This sequence comes from Ixodes persulcatus, assembly GCA_013358835.2. Taxonomy (NCBI): domain Eukaryota; kingdom Metazoa; phylum Arthropoda; class Arachnida; order Ixodida; family Ixodidae; genus Ixodes; species Ixodes persulcatus. Next base: position 32,094 of record JABSTQ010003834.1, read on the forward strand.
GCATTTTGCACCTGATATAGCTAGATAACTAAGTTTAAAACTAACTACCCGGCTCTTTAAAATATCTTTCTTGGCGCAATATGGCCATAGTCGCTTTTGCGCCATTAAACCCCAATCATCATCATCATCAGCTCAAGGATACTCGCACGCAACGCCACTGGCCAAGAAACTCCTCTGTTGCGGTGTAATTTCAAAGACAAAAGCGACCATTTTCAGTCAATCTTTCCATTGCAAACTTTGATGACGTAACGTGAGGATCGCAGTACACCCCAATGACGATATTTGAATGCGGTTCATAGATTGGACCCGAGCATTGCGTGGGCTCTCGATTTGGGCTCGTGATAATTACTAGCTCGAGAAGCATTCGGGTAGTGGCCCGTGTCCAGTCGCTGCAACGACGACAATAGACCTTTCCAATGTTTACAAAATCACAGTCCAGCGTGCGATCTTCACAGCCCAGCACGTGCGTGTTCGTCGCTTCGGAAAGCGAGCAAAACACGCGCCACACGCACGAACGCTCAAAATGGCACCGGCCACAAGCTCGTGTTTGGAAAGGTCTATAGCCGAGCCATAACAATGTCTGGAACTCAGCGCGTGCCCTGTGCTTTGCCAACACCAGCGCGTGGCTATGATCAACATTGGCGGCATATAATCGGCTCCAGATCACGTGGCCGCTTGTTCTGGCTGCAAGTTGAGGGGATGAACGCTGCTCGTTTTTCTTTAATCTTTTTCTTGGACTTCTATTGCGTGGGGTGAAAAACGAACGCGTGTTTCGTAGGTCATTAATGTCAGGGATCCGTTCTAAGCGGTATTTGCGCAAAGAACGAAAATTGTTGCGTCGCCCCTTTAAAGTCAGAAAACCCAAGAAGGGCGAGGGATGTATTTTAGTTTTCTAGGCTAGGTGGCGCGAGCTACCGCCCGTTATATATATAGCCATTAGCATTCATCCATCCATTCGGTAGAGGGATACCTGAACTGGGCGGAGCTGAACGGAGCGACGCAACGACGCGTCGGAAACCATGTGTCGCGAACCGTCCTGTGCGGCGATTCGGAGCAGCCATCTTCCCGACAGTTCGCACGCCGGACCGGACAGTTTTGACGCGCATGTGTTTCGCGCTTCCGAGCGAGGTCACGTAAGCTCCTCGCCGTAGTTCCTTCGGCTGCCACTCGTGGCTGCACGTGGGGGAAAAAGAATGACTTTTGCTTTGCGATTATGCATCGCAATCACGACATTTTTAATTACGGAGATGTTTTCTTTATCCTCAGGGACACGATAAACAACGTAAAAATGACGAGATACAAATTCTTTTAATCTTAAAATTCCTGCAACCCCCCCTTTGAAGTCCCCTGCCACATAGAGCGAAGCCTGTAGCACGGTGGCCTGTAGCCTGTAGCAGCGAAAAGGGGAATAAACTCCCCGTGCCTGGCGCGCGCCCTAGTTTCAAGGAGCACCCATCCATGGCGCTGCGGGCCCCCGCGTCGCAGGCGTCGGTAAAAGTTGAGTGCCTCAATGTCCTTCTGTTTAGGGTGATGCCATCGTTTGTAGTACCCGATGCCGACATCACGCGCTCACAGGAAAAATACAAAGAAATCGCAGGAAACAAAATGTCGCCGTAGCACAATCAGCTCTACGAGCGCGTGCAGGGACACGCTCTTTCACGCGCTTCAGAACAAAAAATAAAAATAAGCGTTAGAAACAAAATGGCCAGATGTCATCACCCCAGAGCCGTTTATTGAGAGAGTTTGGCCATACATTGGTTTGAATAGGCGAGCATCTCGGGCCAACCACAGGCCGCGAAACAGCCCCTAGCGGTGGTCGCGTGCTCTAAATTTGTGCCACGACTATACTTCGTTTCACCTTATCTGCGAGCGAAGGCAAAACTGGAAGCGCGAGCACGGAAGCTCCGTGCGTTCAGGCTTTGCTCGAGCGCGCGAGCTGGGGAGAAATGCAAAAAGCGCTGGTCTCGCGCTTCTAGCTTTGGCTTCGCTAGCAGGTAAAGTGAAACGAAGTATAATTTGAGCCGTGCCGAGCGGAACTCCGCGTCTCAAGACGCTCGCGCACCCCACCCTTTGCACTGCTTTCTTTCAGCCAGTCTCAGGACGCTGTTCTAGCAGTGCAGACAAAGGCATGGGCACGAGGGCGTGGCTTTGGAAAGTGCCTCCTATGCACGAGGTCTCGTACAAACAATAGCGTTTCGCTGAGCTAGGCTCACGCGCCTATGCCTTTGTCTTCACTGTCGACATTTGTGAGATGGAGTAGAGGTCTCCTGATTGGCCGACGCTGTGTCACAAATTTAGTTTACGCTCTAAGCCTGGGGGGAATATTCGGCGCTGGCGGCGGCCTTTGCTCCGCCTATTGTCCAAACTCTCCTAATATACGGCTCTGCATCACCCCAAGCAAAGCGCACATGAAGGCACCCTAGGTAAAAGGAACACGGTGGCGCGCACTCGGCCGATTCTGGTTCTCTGGGCGCCTACGAACATGGCGCCCCCTCTAACATCTACACTGTCAGCGGCCGAAAAACTTAGCAGAACACTTCGCGGCGTTCAATTGGACATTCCTGCATTCGCATTCACATTCACAACTCGTCAGAAGTGCTTAGATGACCTCGGAATTTGTTTTTCATTTTTGCGAAACGCGCTGTGTTTCACATATTGTCATGAATGAAAAATGATGAGGCGACAAAAAGAAAACTAAACATTTAATGGGGCGAACTTGTGCCCAAAACAAAATTGATAAAGGCTAGCGTCGCAGGTGTTGATGGCAGCGAAACCGCAGGATCGAACGTTGGGGCGAGGCTGACTGCGGCTCGCCACGTGGGGCCCCTTATGTACACGCGTTGGCTTCTGGAACAATCGGCGTAGAGTGTTTGGCGCGTAGAACATTAGCACCTCGAACAAGCGACAGGGTTCTCGAATTTACCATCACATTAAATTGAAAGAATAAATAAAAGACGGGTAAGTCTCAGGAATCGAACTCAAGGCTTCCGCACAAAAGGCAAGCACGGTAACCACTCAGCCACGCACGCGCTCGCTCCCCGACGCGCGTGGCATTACTCCCCCCTTTAAAAATAGCGTCGTCTCGATGCCACGTGCAAGGAAAGAACAGAGCAAGGCAAATGAAGTAATGGAAATATAAGGAGGCTTCCAAAGCGCAGTTCTATCCAGCGGTGCACGGGATCACAGTTCACAGTCCTATCGTGCGTAGTACGGCTTGAGGCGCACGACATGGATGACTTGAGGTCCTGGTGGGCGGCGTGACGCTGTTCTTGTTCCGTCGGGCATCACCTTGTAGTTCAGCTCCCCGAGGCGACGAAGTAGCTTGCACGGTCCAAAGTACCGTTTCAGCGGTATCTCACCGAGGGCGCGGCGACGGATGGGCGTCCACACCCACACCCAGTCTCCTGGCTGGAAGTGGAGGTCCCTGTGACGAAGGTTGTAGCGGCCCGCGTCGACGTGTTGCTGGTCTTGAATCAGAAGTCGGGCGAGCTGGAGGACTTCTTTGGCCCCTTCAGCAACCACCTGGACGTCGTTTTACTCATCGTCAGCTGGCTCTTTGGGCTGCATCGCGTCGAGCATAGTCATTACCTTCCGAGTCCCGACCATGTACCAGTTGGAAAGGTGTAAATTCAATGGTCCCTTAAACCGCCATGTTGAAGGCGAACGTTACGTATACGGCAACACATCGTCCCACGTCTTGTGCTCTATGTCGACGTACCTAGAGATCATGTCGGCGATTGTCTTGTTGAGTCGCTCCGTCAGCCCGTTGGTCTGCGGGTTGTATGCAGTGGTACGACGGTGGCCTGAGTGACTGAGCCAAAGGATTTCTTGGGTCAGTTGTGCCATGAACGATGATCCGCCATACGTAATGAGAACTTCGGGAGCGCCATGCTGGAGGACGGTCGGCTCGACGAAAAACTTGGTGACTTAAACAGCAGTCCCTGAAGGAAGGGCTTTCGTTTCTGCGTTCCGCGTGAGATAATATGTGGCGACGAGTATCCAACGGTTTCCCAGGGTCCACGGCGGAAAAGGACCACGTAGGTCCATTTCTATCTGCTGGAACTGTGCAGTTGGCGGAGGAATTGGCTGAAGGAAACCTGCCGGCTTCTTCGGCGGTTTCTTGCGTCACTGGCACACGTGACATGATCAGGTGTACAGGTGGGCGGTTTTGGGGAGCTTGGGCCAGTAATACTTTTCACGAATACGGGCCAGTCACTGACTGTAACCAAGGTGTCCGGACGCACGTTCGTCGTGACATGCTTGGAAAATTTAATCTCAAAGGTCAGTCGAGATTACCAGCAGTCACGGCGAGTTGTGATCCCCGAAGTTTGCCTTGTAAAGTAAACTTTGTCGAATAGAAAAGGTCGGCAGGGCCCTCAAGATAACACATGGCACAGTACTCCCGCGCCTTCCAGGTGCTCGATTAATGTGCGCAGCTCAGGATCGTCTCGCTGTCGTTGTGCCATGTCGTCGGTGTTCACTGCTCCTAGGAAGTACTCGTCGTCATCGTCATCGCTTCTGCCGGAAGCTCTTCCGACAGGGTCCCTGGACAGGCAGTCGGCGTCGCTGTGCTTCCGGCCTGACTTGTAGACTACAGTCATATTGAACTCTTGTGGTCGGAGTCTCTATCGAACAAGACGTCCTGAAGGGTCTTTGAGGTTCGCAAGCCAGCAGAGCGAGTGATGGTCTCGGAACGGACTCCCGTTACAGTACAGGCGGAACTTTGTGATTGCCCAGACGACCGAAAGACACTATTTTTCAGTCGTGGAGTAATTTCTCTTCACATTGGGCAGTGTCCGACTTGCGTAGGCAATGACTCGCTCGGTGCATTCTTGCTCTTGAACCAGTACGGCTCTAAGTCTTGCATTACTAGCGTATGTACATACGAGTCTCGGTTTCCGCATTCTGATCAAAGTGCCCAAGAACAGGAACAGTCTGGAGCCTTCGCTTCAATTCGTCGAATGCCTGTTGCTGCTCCTCGGCCCATTTGAACTTCTCGGCGCCCTTCGTGAGGTTCCTGAGCGGCGCGAAAATCCTTGCGAAATCCTGAACGAAGCGTCGATCGTAGGCACAAAGTCCTAGGAATATTCGCACGGCCTTCTTGTCTGTCAGTGCTGGAAATGCCGCGACGGCGCGAGTCTTTTCTGGGTCTGGGCGGACGCCTTCGTTACTAACCACGTGGCCTAGAAACTTAAGTTCGTCATAGGCGAACCGGCACATTGACGGCTTGAGGGTGAGTCCGGTGGTCGGCATTGCTTCGAGAACATCTCGGAGTCGTCGCAAGTGCTCGTCGAAGTCGCCGAAAAACACTACGACGTCGTCGAAGTAAACGAGACAGCTCTGCCACTTGAGTCCTGCCAGAACGGTGTCCATGGCACGCTGCAAAGTTGCTGGCGCCGTCATAGTCCGAAGGGCATCACCTTGAACTCGGATACAGTCCATCCGACGTGACAAAAGCTGTCTTCTCTCGGTAACGTCCGTAGACTTCGATCTTCCAAAACCCGCTCTTCAGGATTATCGATGCAAAATATCGCGATTGGCGCAGCCGGTCTCGAGTGTCGTGGATGCGGGAGAGTGGATGGACGTCTTTCGACGTCACCGCGTTCAGTTGCGGGTAGTCCACGCAGAACCTAAGCGTTCCGTCCTTCTTCTTAACCAGCACGACTGGAGAGGCCCACGGACTGCTTGAGGGATGGAATATATCGTCGTTCAGCATCTCTTGAACTTGCTCCTGGATCACCGCCCTTGCTTTTACGGAGACTCTGTACGGCGATCAATGCACAGGTCGTGCGTCGTCCTCGGTAACGATGTGGTGCCGCGCTGGCGACCTACTGTCTTGCTGAGGTGGCGAGGATTCGTCAGTATTGGCGGCGATCTCGGCGGAGTTTCGGAGTTACTCGACTTGACCCACGGCTGCACCTTTTGTGAGGTGTTGCGCTTCATTTCGGAAGTTCGTCACGAGGACCACAGTGCGGCCATCCTGAAGTTCAGCTACTCCTCTTGCGACGCCTACTCCTGTTCTCAGGAGCAATTGAAGCTTGCCTTCAGAAACACCTTCGCCGCAGGTAGCAGCATCGGTCACGATGGGTACGATGACACTTGATCGCGGCAGCAGGTTCACGTGGTCGGCAGCGACTCGAATGGCGGCTGTCGCTGCTTCACGTGGTTGGCAGCGACTCGAATGGCGGCTGTCGCTGCTTCAGGTTCCTCTGAAGGCGGAACAGGCGTCTGCAGCCTTAATCTGTTATCAACAAGGTCGATAACGGCGCCGTATTCACAGAGAAAGTTAATGCCGTGAATGACGTCTCTGGCACAGTCTTGTAGAACAACGAACTTCACAGTGCACGTCTCACCGTGGATCTTGACGCGAGCAGTATACCTTCCTACCGGCGTAATGGGATATCCTCCAGCGGTTCGTATCTATGGCCCATCCCACGGCGTCGTCACTTTTCAAAGGCGGCGAGAGAGTGTCCCCCTCAAGACTGAGCGCCTACGCCGGTGTTCACAAGTGCCGACGCGTCGATAGATTGACACACCAGTGGAGCAATTGCGGTGGTAAAGCTACCGTTGCAGGAGCGTCGTTACGATGCGTGGCGTCGGGAGATTGGGAGCGCTCAGTAAAGGTTCTTGCTTCGTTGTTCTGTCGACGATGGATGTTTCGTCGCTGCCGGGCGTCGCTTGTTGAAAAGCTTTCGGACGTCCAGCGATTCCGCTCACACCAATGACTTCGCTGGCAAACCACCAAACTGCTCAGACGTTCGTAAAGATGAAAAGTAATTTAATAGAAAACTCAGGACTATCAATCAAGCAAGGTTACAGAAATAGTACGGTGCCAGATATCGGCGCACTTGTTGCCGGAGTGTGGGTTAGGAGGGTGTTGCTGAGAAGTCCGTCTCTCTCCGCTCCCAGTTCCAGACTCACTCATTCCGCGGGAAAAGACCAAAGCAAACCTCTCAAGTCGAAGCCAGCGAAACAAACCAAAGCAAGCTTCTAAAAGCAAAGCAAGGGACAACAAAATCAAAGCAAACTTCTAAAAGCAAAGCAAGCGACAACAGAACCAGAGCAAGTGGGAAATGAGTTTTCTAAGAATACGTTAACAAGGTCCCGTTTCTTTGCACGTGGGGTCCGGGGAGCCGCGGAGGGGTCGCTCTGGTGAGGCGAGGCCAGCCCCGCGCCCCGGTCATAATTCACAAGGACGGTCCCCAGGTTCCAGATGGCTCCCACTCGAGCTAGCGATAGTGGACTGACGTACACTGATTGGGTGATGTTGCATTTCTGTAGTACATGTCGGGGTTTCACGGTGCATATATATGTGTTTTTTCCGAGAATAAACTTCAGTTGCAAGTAGCGCTCTGTGTTGTTCGTTTCTTTTACTTGTCCGTTGTTTTTAGCGCTTTTACCCTCAGACACAGAGCTAGCGAGCGGATGACACCGGACAAAAGGCGCATCTTCGAAGAAAGCCTGTTGGTCGGAGCCAATTTCGTTCTTTGGCATTCCGCCGCTTAATATAACATGGAACAATCTTAAACGAAAATAAATGGGGTTTCGCCACACAACCTTACACGCTCCGGCGTTCTTTGTGACTCTTAACTTCGGACGTCTTCGGAAACGCCACCTCCAGGCTTTGCCGTACTTAGTTTTCCCGGCGACGCAGGGGAGACAGGCTTTCTCGGCGGGATCATGGCGCTTGGAGACGCTGAACCTCTGGGAGATGGTGAGCGGGATTAATGGCGGAGAGGCTGCGCTGACGATGGCGAACGTCGGAGGTACTCCTCGATGTGGCGAGGGCGTTCGCCGTACCTTAGGCGCGAGTCGTTCGGGTGGAGCCTGCGCAGCCCCAGTTGTTGGTAGGGGCATCGACGGTAAATGTGGTCGTCCTCACCGCAGTGATAGCAGATGGGTCGACGATCCGTCGTCGTCTTCCATAGGTCGGTTTTCCTTGGCGCCGGTTGTTCTCGGCGGTCGTACTGATGTAGTTCATCGCGGCGTAGGGGTACGACTACAGGGGTGAGTCCTATCGTGGCGCCACCGGGTCAAACTCAAAACTCAAACTTTTTATTTCTCTCCATTTGGAGAGGGGAGGCAGAGAAAAAAGCAACTTCGTTGTGCTTGACGAGCCTCTGCCTCCCCAGCAGCGTAATGTTGAGCAGCTGGCGGCGGTCGTCGGGCCATTGCGGCGTAGCTCAGCGTCGGCTCTTTGGGTGCGGCCACAGTGACTGGGGAATCTGGCAGGAACGCTCGCTGAACCTCGCCTCCAACAACCTCGGCAATGGAGATTGAGGCAGGGCGCTCAGCAGTCGGGGGAAGCTTCTTAAGTTCCTCCCGGACGACGTCGCGAATGAGCTCACGAATGCCCGGAATGCTTTAGGCAAGGTCGCACGGTACTGCGGAACCGCACTGATGCCGGGTAGCCTCTGATAGTGGCTGGTTCTGGCGAGAAGAGCACACTCGATGTTCGTGGCTTCCGTGATGAAACCCCCAATGGTTGCTATCGGGTTCCGCACATGGCCTCCGAAGATAGTTTCCGCCACAATTTCCTTCACCCCCATTGCGTTAGAGCCGTAAGCTTCTTTGCTTCAAGTGCGTCAGGATCCGCGCGGCTGCTCAGTCAAAAACGTCTTCGAGAAAGCTAACGACGCTCTCGTTAGGGCCTTGAACTCTCGCTTGAAGAACGTCTTTGGCGCGTTCTCTTCGCTGTTGGTTGGTGAATGTTCTTCGTAATTCAACCTTGGGTTTCTCCCAGGAGGTCATCGATGCTTCGTGGTTCTCGAACCAGTTCCGCGCGTGTGCTTCCAAGGCGAAGTAAACATTTTGAAGACACTGTTTCGGTGTCCATCCGTTATGGCGGGCCACTCGGTCGCACTGTTGAACCCAGTCATCGATGTCTTCGTAGCTTTCGCCGTGGAAGGGCGCCGGTGTTCGAGGAGCGACGGGCAGGTAGACGACGGAAGGAGAGGCTGGGTTCTGCTAGGATATCGTCGTCGTCTTGGTCTTCAAGTTCTCGGGTAAAAGTCCAAACTCAGGAAGCTGTCCTTGGATGCGGTGGTTGGCGCGGGTTTCGGGCTCACAGACGGGGATCAGCCTTCCTAGAATTGAAAAATATCGAGCCCGACAGATCTTCTGAAGGGTACGTTTCACTGGCATAGATTGCGGTACCCAGCACCTCTATCAAAATTTCACGAATGACAATTGATGAGGCAACCAAAACTGAAGAAAACAAAACTTTTAATGGGGCGAACTTTGCCCAATTCAAAATATATAAAGGCTAGCGTCGCAGGCGTCGATGGCGAAGAAACAGTAGGATCCAACGCTGGGGCGAGACTGACTACGGCTCGCCACGCGAAGCCCTTTTATGCAGACGTGTTGGCTTTTGAAACAGTCGGCGTAGAACGTTCGGCGCGTAGAACATTGGGACGTCGAACAAGCAATAGGGTACTCGAATTTGCCAGAACATTAAATTGAAAGAATAAATAAAAGACGTGTAACTCCGAGGAATCGAACTCTGGGCTTCCGCACGAAAGTCAAGCGAGGTAACCACTCGGCAACGCACATGCTCGCTCGCCCGACGCGCGTGGCAATAGACCTCGAAAGGTATCTTAAGGTCTGTTCACACGATGCATCTTTTAGGCGCGCAACAGTTTGACGACACTCAAGTTTCGCGAAATGTGCTCGTTCACACGTACCGCTTCACGTGCAACAACGATGACATTTAGACTCGCGAAAATAGTTTCGGTGTTGACCATAATGTGGCGCTCCGAATCAGATCGCTATTTATCTGGGGACCTGCTTTGCGCATTTTATGCAGTCAATTCACTTTAATTTTTTTTTCTCACATACTGCACTACTTGGAGCGATCTCGCATGTGCGCAAAGCCGATTGAGGCGGC
>JABSTQ010003835.1:0-2500 GCA_013358835.2 Ixodes persulcatus
AATGTCACTGCTTACACATTTTTGATAAACCAGAGATGACGGACGAAAAATGGGAAAATCACAAAACGTCTTATTATCAATGTGGAGACGCTATGTGTTTGTCCCCTTTTTCGCCGTCATCTGCGGTTTTTAAAAATGTGTAAAGTGAACTAGCTCGCCTGTGTGCTCACTTGAAGTTGAGTGTCACTTCTACACTTTACTTTTGATTTTTCATGTGCTTGTCAGTTTCACTTCTGCCACAGAACAAAATAGTAAATGTTATGTACAAAGAGACAATGCTGAGTGCCGCATAAATTTATCATCAAAGTAGACAAAAGGTCACTTGAAAATGACACACACTGAAGATTATGTATAAATACATTACTGTCGATTCAGTATAGTTAACTGCTCGGTGATAATCGTCCAAGAATCTGAAAAGACCACTGGAGACAATCGCCGAAGTCACAACGGCAGTTGCAATGAACGCAGTAAACACAGCTAATAATTGCTCTCCCCTCAACTACATTCCCTAGCTATTAGTGTGCCATGAGAACTGGTACGATGTCGACAGCTGCATCCGAAGCCAAGACGAGGACGGCTGATACTTTCGATTTCTGAACCGTCCACCAACCAGCTGACAAACAAACGAGGAAAACAATTACACCATCTTCCCGAGGGGAACCATGGGGTGATGCGGAGCATCGTGTTGGTTCCGAGGAAAGAGTCAGTTGCGTGCTGACGTCGAGAGATGGCGCCACCGACTGCCCTAGCGTCACCCCCTACGCGAGCCTTCGTCGCGGCTCCCAGCAGAGAAACTTGGAACGCTCGCCGCTCGCCGTTTATTTTTTTTTTAACACTTGAAGGAGAGGAGACTAGAGGAGGAGAGTTGCGCATGCGCGCGCGGCGTGATTAGAATCGAACGTACGCGAAGTGCACGCGCAGCTGGCAGAGAGAGAGAGCGGAGAGAGTAATGCGCAGCTGTTGCAGAGAGGGAAGGAGGAGAGTTGCCCATGCGTAGTGAGAGTGCAGACTACAACGCCGACGCCGCGGGACATAGACCCGAGCAAGAGATGCTCCGCATCTAAAAACGTAGTAGATGAGAACCGATTTCATGATTGCCTTGCTAGAAGCAATGGAGCAGCTAATGAAAGGACGCCATTCATAGAAATCAATGCACTGTGATAGCTAAATATGCATTCTTGAGGAAATATCGCAGGACCATTTTTCGACAAAATCGCACAGTGTCTGCGAAACGTTTGTCGAAGAAAAGTGGTCCACGAGACGCATTTCCACCAAACAAGCTTTGACGGAACAATACTAACCCCTATTTTTATACTGCGGATTCTTGGGCGAGTTGGTACTGAAACTTTGAGAACATAGCGCTTCACGACAGGGATGAAGAGTAGGACCGAGACAACACAATGCGCAATGTGTTGTCTCGTTTCTACTCTTCGTCCCTGTCGTGAAGCGCTAATATGTTCTGAATAGTTTTATACCTCCGCCTTTATATTAATGATAATTTGTGTATGCGGGGCTTCTTAACATAAGTACCAATGTCTGGTAATGGTCAGGAAAGACTTGTGCGTCTTTTGGCCCCGGCGATTGGAGATTTGTGATCTCTCTGTACCTGTCCGGCTGTTCATGAGCCCTGTCTTTGGAGTCTGCCGCAGTGTCTGCGAAAAAAAAATGACACAATAGAGTGTATAAGCAAACTTACACACTTTTTCTACTACATGTACAAGTGAATCTTACTGCACGTGGGAAGGCAATGCATCCTGACGTTCCTGTCCGAAATACACGAACTCTGCTTCTTGGCCCCGGGCGGGCGAGACCCAGGTTAAAGAGGGGGAAGCGACGGGCTGTCCTGTGATGACAGAGAATGATCCTGTCTCAAAACGAGATTCCCAGTCGTAATCGGATAAAATCAGATCGTGTCTTACCCTTCTGCAGGAGGCAGCTCGAGTGTGCTCTTAAAATAACAACTCTCTCGGTAACTGTGTTCCATGAATTCTATTTCACTAATATTGAGTATATTCCTAAGTAAATAAACTGACTGCCAGTGGACTCACCTGTTATATGAACTGGATCGCAATCTCGTAAGGTAAAGCGCCTCGCCGGCATCTGGGGGCTTTTTCCACGACTCTTGTTTGTACTTTAAAAAAGCGCACGAACTTTAAACAACGAGCGAGTTTGGAACCAAAGACCTTGAAATTGTTATCATCACCCGAGAAGACGCACAACAAGGCCAAAAATGTTATCAGTATTGGCGACTCAGTACTCGGCCTACATGGCATCGGTAACGGCAATAACTGTCTTCTGCGTAGGGTGACGAGCTTGTGCTGTTTGTGTAACGGTCATAAGACGTTGACTGAATTACTGAGTTTTGTCTTGCCAGCTTTGTTTACACTAATGGGTCGATCAATTGTATTTCGGAAAACGTAAAATACTGATGGGAAAGTTGAATATTATTGAGAGACATTAACAGCAGCTACTGCTTCAATGGAGCTGCGCCACCTGCGCG
>JABSTQ010003835.1:5000-43800 GCA_013358835.2 Ixodes persulcatus
TAGAGTTCGCACTAGTGACATGATTAGTAGTTTCTACATATTTACAAACCCCATACTTCGAAGTCTGGCAAGGTCGACAAACAGAAATGTCTGAAGTCCTGTTTGAGTGCACCAAAATGTCTTTAAGGATTCTACCCAGTCGGTAGACCACATGTGGCAATACCGGAAACAACGTGCGTAGTGTATGGCTTTGAAGAAAATGCTGGAATGTTTTCTAAATATATTGTTTAGATATGAAGGCGGGCTGTATACGTAACCGCCATGTTTGCGTCCCTGCAGGCACGTAGCCAGGATTGTTTTTCGGGGGGGGGGGGGGGGGGGGGGCAGAGATTTCCCCGGGGGGGGGGGGGGGGGGGGGGGGTCGAGCTATCGCTGGAGCAAAATTTTCCTCGTTGCATCATAAATGTAATAGACTACAAGCTAATGATTTATAAATTACCGTTACTAATTTCTGTCGTAAAAGACAATTGTTTTAATCACTTGTCAGTAAGAAATTGCCTTCCCATTACTTTTCCCATGTCTCGCCAAAAAGAAAACATGGAGCACTTCGCAACGCCACCGCTGCGAAGCCCTCGCCGTCAAATTAGCCATATAAATTGTAAGGGTGCAAACACGTAGCCAGGATTTGTTTTCAGGGTGCGGTGGCAACATTATCTATTGCATGAAATGAACTCTCTCTACTAGCCCCAATTTAAATTATATGTTACGCATTTTTTGCGTCCCCCCATGGTCATCTAAATATTGGTATATGGTATGTTTGAATATACCAGAGCTCGACTAGTATATCCCTTTTCAGAAAAGCACCTTCGATCGGAGCATATAAGACACAAAAGGATATTTTTAGGCTAAAATACTTCTTTTGATTTCATTTCGCTTTATTGCTTCTTAATTTACCCCGTAGTTGTACTTTTCCTTCTTCCTGTTTTTCTTTTTTTACTAGGCATATTAAGTGAATTTATTTTACTGTTTCCCTGGAATTGTAATTTTAGCGTCAATACTCCATATTTTAAAATCGATTTAATAATAATAATAGTAATGCACTTTATTAACATTTTTATCTCATAAAAAAGAAGGAAATCAGGATTCAAAGCTTTATTGCCGCAGCTCGCGAGGGCCTGTCACCCTGTCGCCTGACTCACTTTGGAGGGAAAAAAGTACATGAATGAAAATCATGGACAAAACAAACTCAAAAATGAAGAAATTAACACGATCGTCTACACATGGGAAAGTCATGAACAAAACGAAATCTAAAATAAAGAAATGAACACGGTCGTCCACGGATGGGAAAGACATGAACAAAACGAACTCTAAAATGAAAAAAAAAAATGAAAACGGTCGTCTTCACATGGAAATTAGGAGTGCATTGCACAAATGAAAAAAAAAAATATTAACACAGTGCTGCAAACACTTCAATGATTGTTGTATTTTCTCGTGAACAATATGATAGAAAAATTGTCTTTGGAACAAGTCTAAACATACAACTTATATTGAGATCTTCATTTTGCGTGGTTTCTCCATAAACGTTGTGATTACCTGGTCGATGCTTACTGGCGCTCTGTGAACTGACATTAAAGCCAGCCCATTAAGTCGGTCTTCAGCTGTACGGTTTCTCAGGTACGTCTTTAGCCTCCTGAGAGTGAAGAAGCTGCGTTCCGCAGTCGCAGTCGTCACCGGCAGTGTCGCCAGAATCTTCAGCAGGGTGTGTACATTGGGAAACAAGCTCTCATCGCAGCGTAATAGCCCGTCTGTCGCATACCGCGGCAATTGTTCCTCTGTTGCTCTCTGCCATTATGCTTTCCATATTTCCCATTCTCCTCTTATCGCTGGAATGTGCGCTGTTCGCATGTCTTCGATGTAAAGTTCGAATGCCGGCCGCACAGACTCGAAGTCGCCTTTGGCAGCTTGTCTTGACAAAACAAACTGTAGGCTCATGAGTGTTATCTATGGCTTGCAAAACGGCGCTCGAGAGAAGCCCGCAGATCGTCGATGTAGGGAATGAACGTCGCTCGCCTTTAGTATTCTCGCGCAGAGCTTGCAGACTGGTTAGCCCGATACTTTTGCGTGCCTACTATTCGTGGCATCTCACAAGTTGCGCCAAAGTCATTCGCTGATTTTTCACAGGCATCAAACATTTTGTTGAATTCTGCTTCAGAATTAGCGGGCATTTCTTCCAATTTAGTCAGTACCAAGTCGACGTGTTCTAAGGCGACGCTCATGTCTACAGAAGGGCTTTGAAGGTACTCCGACAGGTGATGCGTGAGCCCCAAGAACCTCTCACTTACAGCGAGACATATGAGAAAGTTAAGGGGCACACACGGTGGTGGAGAGCAGACGCGGTTGCAGTGCTTGTCGTGTCACGGGAGTTTTTCATGAGGTCTTCCAGAGCGGCTACTACTTGAGGCAGTGCTTCGCTCAACAGGGAAACGGCTTCGTGACGCTCCACCCACCTCGTCGCACAGTATCGCCGTAGTCGACAGAATGACCGTGACGACTCTTCAAGGTGCCTCTTGAGAAGAGCAGTCCTCTTCGGGGAAGCCCTGAAGACTGAGCGAATGTCGCTGATCGTGCCGAAGGCCCGTTTAATGTCTGTAACAGCCGAGGCGTCACTTAGACAGAGATTGAGGGAGTGCGATGAGCACTGCGTGTACAACGCAGTTGAAAATTCGTCACGAATGAGCGGTTGCACACCGCGGGATGCCCCACTCATCACCGCGGCACCGTCGTATCCCTAACCTCTCATGAACTACAAATTCAGCCCAAGTTTTAGAAGCTCGTGTTTCAGTGTGTGAGCCAAGTTGGAAGCAAAAACATCCTTGATGGCCACGAAACAAAGGAAATCTTCTCGTATAGTCATGGTGCTAGGCTCCACGTATCTCACGCACAAGGAGAATTGCTCGGTTTGCGACACGTCTGACGTTTCATCAGCCAGCACCGCAAAAAATCCGGCTTTATGTACCGCTTCCACTATTTTTTCCGGAATTAGGTTCCCGATTATGGAAATGATTTCATTTTGGATTGTAGGGCTTGAGTAGAGAGCATTGTTTCCAGCTGTTCGAATGTGCTCAGCCAAGGTGCAGTCCCCTCCGTTTGCTCGGTAGCGAAGCAGTTCCCTGAAGTTGCCGTCGTTTTTGACCGATTCTTCCAGAGTCAGCCGCCCGGAATCTTTGTCACCCCTGAGTGCCAGGTCTTGTCTGCCGCATAGCAGAACAGCCTCAACGATCGTGCGCAGCTTGGCTTTGTTGCTTTCGTGCTCCTCTTTGGCTTGCTTGTTGAGCTGCATCTAGATGCCGTCCACGTTGCCTGTCATCACATCGAGAAAGCTTTGGGCGTCAACAGTCGCCCTCTTATGGTAGTCTGTCCCTAAGTGGTTTTCAAATGACTCTGTGGCGTCCTTCCACCTTGTAAAAGGTGATGTCACGAGGCTCTTGCACTCTTTGTGAGAGCCCTTTCCAGCTCCCGTTTTGGGGTGAAAGAGGACGTCTTGCAGAATGCGCCCTTTTGCACATCAGAATATGCAAGCCACTTGTAGCGCTGCAGCCAATGGGACTGAAACTTGCGTTTCTCGCCACCCTTTGACACTGACACATCGAACTCATAGTTTGGTGGCGGTGTCCATACTTTAGAATAGGCCCGTTTCTTGACGTCATCAGCAATATTTGTGCGGTTAGCGAACATCCCAATGTCATTTTGACTTATTGGAATGGCCGTTTTTGTGTCTTCCTCAGCTTGGAGCGTCGCTGCATTTTCGGGCGTCAGGACTGGTGCTGCAAGCTCTCCGCTTGAAGAGGCTTGCGACGGCCCGGGGCTTCCCTCCTAGTTACACAACACAAAATTCATCGTTAAGACCCTCCAGAAAGATGGTTTGTTGATTATCAACATTTATCTGACAAACGTTTTGCATTTTATTGTACTATCATCTGACGTAAATATTATATCAAAATGGCAAAGGAGAATACAAGATATATATGGGCTCAAGGCCTTGAAAACCACAACGATAGCGTCAGAGTAGCTTTGCCAGGTGAATCTTATCTAGCATGAAACATGCGGATTGAAACCAAAGGCTCAGATGTCGCTACGAAATTTCAAAACTAAGGACATACTTTTTCTTTTATTTCCATCGGAAATAGTTATGGCAGTATTGGACCCCGATTGTGATACAACCTATTCCGCGACATGACAGCCGAGTGTAGTTTGGAAAAGCGCAGGAAATGTTATCTCCGAGCATTCGGTAGACAATCTGTGCACGTACAAAATCATATTAAGCACAAATAAATGCGCTTCAGTTAAAGGCGCTTATAATAACAAGAAATCATGAAATTCATACCTTTGGCACATTGGAGAAGACATTTGTCAACTTCAACGATGACCCTTGTCGCTTGCTGGCCCGCGAGCTCTGAATGGACCAGTCTTTGTTCTAGACCGACTTACAAGATCGTATCCTTAGCTAACTGATCGAGTCACACGCACCAGTGTGCAGATTTCTCAGTCACGCGACAAAAATACGGCATACGAAACTACTCATTTTTAGTTGTGAAGTCGCCAAATTCAGGGTGGTTTGGACAACCACCAAAAGATTCAGAACGAATGGTGACAAAAGAGTGAAGAAAGGCGAGCTTGAAAACAAAGAACGAGCTTCGAGCATTAACTGCAGAGCGTGTTTTTAACAATGATCTCTTTTTCTGTTTGGTCCGCGCCCAGTCTGTTGCTTCCAGGCGTCCCGTGCATCTCCGTTGCCCGCCGCCTGGCAATTCCTTCCCGGCGTTTTCGGTTACATCCGGCGTTGTTTGGCTCAATAGATCATGATCTCTATATGTGGCGAACACGCACATAACACACTGCACACCCTTTCTCTCATTTTTTTCTTGACGGTTCTGAATTGCAGGGAGTGCTGTTGGGCTCATTCATGTTGTTGCCAGTTGTAAGAAATGTTTGTCATCCCTTGTCCGGAGTTTGTTTTATTCTTTCTGTTGCCAGTCAGCTTCGAGCTGTTTATTGGCCACCAGAAATACATATTCGAGGCGCGCGAGCCTTTACGTCGCTTCTTGCGCCTCCTTACGTCGCTTCTTGCGCCTCCGCGGCAAAACGCGGCGTATTTTGCCGCGTTTTCGGAGCTTTCAGCGATCTGGAGGTGCTCGATATTTGGGTTCGAACATGGTGTCTGCGAGAAAGTCTGAACCGGCGCCAAGCAATCAGCGCTTTCCGTCGTCACGGGTCGTTGTCACATGCGTCGTCGCGAGGGGTGAGAGTAGGCGCGTCCGTCGGCGGTACACCGTCTACAGACAGTGCGGCGGTGCCGACCGGCGTCGTCTGCTCTTGTTGCCTTGAAAGAGCGGCCGGACCCACCGTTTCCGCGGTGCTCGTTCTTGATTCTCGCATTGGAACTACAAAAGCAGCAGCTTCGTCATCAGCCATAGTAACTTCAAGCTCACAATTAATTTCTTTGTCACCGGTACATAAACTACACCATGAGAGAGTAAAGTAAACGTAAACATCGAAGTCGTTGTCACGTGCTTGCGTCCCTGTTTTGTTACAATTTGGGTTGGGGTTGATTAATAAATCGTTCTTGGTCGAAGGCTCGTGCTCTTTCAATGGCATTGTCGATAATGGCTGGCGGATAATTCTGCTTAGACAGCAGGAGTTTCAAATTGCTTGCGTTGAGTTTGAATTAATCTAAATTAGAACATATCCTCTGGAATCTATGCTCTTAAAAAAAAGGAATACTTCTTTTGCAATATTTAGGGTGGGTGCTACTGAAGTGCAGGTACTGTTGGCGATCGGCTGGCTTCTTGAAAAGTTTTCTGGAAAAGGCATTTCCACTTATCTCTATGTAACGTCTAGAAAATCAATGTTCGTTTCAGAACAACTATCCAAAAACATAATAATGGGGTCGAAACCGCTGAAGTCCTCAATGAAGTCTAGGAGTGATGACCCTCCTTGTGCCCATACCCTAACGATATCATCAATGTAGTGCGAATAAAACGGAGGTTCCAGTGAGCGGCGAGACAAAAAACTCCAAGACTCTAGATCGGCCATAAAAAGGTTTGCATAATTAGGGGCCCTCATTTTACCTTTTGTAGCTCCTCGAGTCTGTAGAAAGTGCCTTCCCTCAAATGCGATGTTGTGTTCTAAAAGCAACCTGATAGGTTGTGAGGACGTCGTTGCTCACACGAATTGTGAGAGGGTCATTGCAATACGTGTTGAATACTGCTTCGATGCCATCCTGGTGATGGATGTTTGTATATAAGGACGCCAAACCCATGGTAACTAGGATTGCGTCAGAGGGAATTACAGGCTCTGTTATTTTTCGGAGAAAGGAATTTGTGTTCTTTGTGTTTGATAGCCTCGCAAGAGGAAGGTTCACTATAAGGAAATTTACGAAGGTAGAAATTCTCTTCCATCATTCTTAATTAACATCTGCATAATGGTCAATTTACCTTGTTTCTTAATACTGGCTGCTGCAGAACTGGAAAAACAGTAGTTTTGAAAAAAAAAACGTTTTTTTTTTTTAAAAAAACGTTAGTTTGGATGGACATCTAAGTATTCTAACTTTGATTTAGTACACTGAAGGCGACCCGTACTGCATACAAGTAGCGATTGAAGGAGTATGGCAGATTTATAAATGGAAAACATTTATTATTAGCTCGACCACTCATTCCAACTATGTATTTTTAGTTCCAAATTTAGATTGAACGGAAATGCATCACCAGGTACACGAATCGCTGACGGTGTCTGCGAAAAGGCCACGACATCTCCAGACCTCTACTCGAAGTCATTCTTGAGAGAACTATGATTTTTTTTTTTTATTTTTGAGTTAATACCAGTTAATATTCATTACCGGTAAAAAATTTACTGTTACGGTTTTCATACATTTCATATAACGGTTTCATTCCGGTTATGGTATTGAAAAGCTTTCGTTCCTAAACGGTTTTCGGTTTCGATAATGGCTACGGTTTGAGTCCCTGCTTTGATATCTTCTGATTTGCTCCGGATTAACGGGAAGATAACGCGCCGATCAACTGAAGAACATATCGCCAAGAATAAGTTAAACTATTGGCGCGGCGGTATGTATGCTTTTCACAATATGAACATCAACAGTGTGTTCAAGTACAGACAGAATGTGATTAGGTTTTCATCCCCTATCACAGATGCCTTTACATTCTCGAAAGTTATATTTAGCTTACTTTACACATAATGTCTAGTACGCGAGCCGTTTTTATTTTCTTTCTTAGAGATGTTAAAAATAGGAGGCGGTTGTATAGATTAATTTTAGTGTAGGCTAGCGAGGATCGGTGGATTTTAGAATGCGATTATAACCGACGCGTAGTTTGGACAATTTTATAAAATCTTCAATGCCACTCTTTTATTAAAGGGTTCATAGGTGAAGTTGATCCCGAATACTAAAACCAGGCATTATTAGCAGCAAACGAAATGTAACCAATTTGCGAAAAGTCAAAGGGTCTTGATCAACACAAGTCAGGTTTTGCGTCTCCTTGCATAGCTTCGTAATAGATCAAGAGTAGCCCACACTGATGCTTGTAAGATTGACATGGTGTTTTAGGGACCTTGTCATTATTGTAGTAGCGTATTTTGTTTCCAGCTTTGGAACACATGACCGACTCAATGACGACGTGCTGAAGAGTATTTTAGAGCGCAGCTCTTAGGCGCCCGTTTACTGCTTGAGCGGCGTCGGCGTAACCGTGCGGTGCATTATGGGAAACGTCCCATGATGTTAACACCGCACCTTGGGCTAGTTGGTTTTCTATATTTTTGTACTTCACAGCGCATAAAAATTTCACAAAAGCAGGCACTCACTCAATTACAGACACTAAAAGATACACGCAGCGCTATGTGTATGTTTTTGTGTCTGTAATTGAGTGAGTGCCTGCTTTTGTGAGACCTTTATGCGCTGTGAAGTCCCATGATGCAACGCGCGGGTCTCGCTCGTGACCCGTGCGTCGCATTATATAATGTTTCCCATAATGCACCGCGCGGGAGGAAGGAAGAGAATGAGGGATGAGGAGGAGGAGGAGGGAGGAGGAGGAAGGAGGAGGATGGAGGAATATGGAGGAGGAGGGAGGACGAGAAGGAAGGGGGAGGAAGGAGGGAGGATAAGGAAGGATGAGGAGGGGAGGAGGATGAGGAAGGAAGAGGAGGAAGAGGGAGGAGGAGGAAGGGGGAGTAGAGAGGAGGAGGAGGGGGAGGAGGGAGGGAGGAGGAAGATGAGGAGGGTAACGAGTACATCCGGAAAACATGGTGTACTCGTTATCCAAGCGGCCATCTACGTGGGTAGGGGTCTGTGCTGTACCCATCCATCTCTTTGGCACGTCAGACGAAGTTGGTAAATTGTGTGCCACCAAGGTCGACAAGACTAATTCTTTGGAAATCAGAAACGCCAAGCAGTCTTGGACAGAGTCGACAGCAAGTAGGATGAGATGGAGACTAGCACGTGTTTTGTCAAAGTGTTGACTCTAACGCTGTCTCGTCCTCCCGCCTTGCTTCTACTGTCCTGTCTCCTGGCAGCGGCAGAACTTAGACAGAGTGGAGCTTCCAGATGTGAGAAATATATTTCCTTTCTCCGGACAAGCGGTGAGCGAAATACCACAATATATATCAGTGTGTCGAACCGAAAAAAATACGGGTTCCGTTACGGTTCAGGTTCAAGTAAATTTATTTTGTTCCGGTTCAGTTCCGGTTCGATTAATTCGATCCGCGAACCGGTTCGCGAACCGGTTCGGGGCGCTGAACCGGTTCGCGAACCGGTTCGGAAATTATAAATGACAAATTGCAACATCAAAATAAATTACAAATGAAACATCTGAAATCAGCACATACGAAACGGGATACATCGTAGTGTAAGGCTCAGGGATTTCTACCAGGAATGGTTTCTTTATGTGCACACAAAGGTTACCTCACCGACGTTTACGCATTCGGACTTCATCTAATTGGGTCCGACGCAGTAGCTGTAAAATCCGCGACCTCCTTACAAACCCACTTACAAGTAGAACTCGCTAACTATCCTGCCACTTCGGCGTGTAAGCAATTGAAGGAACAGTGGGGAGAAAATACAGCTTTCTTTATTTGAACTAGCCTTCGGTAACTCAAATTAGACCCTTAAAGAAGTTTTCATTAAACAAGATACGGAATATGAAAAACACTTCACCGAACGCAACGCCAGAAGGACGTAATAGGATAAATATTAAAAAAAGAAGAGTTCGCTATCTCACAAATATGTTAGCTTCTAAGTGCCTATACGAAACCGGATGCATCGTGGTGCTGGCTTTCGTCAGCGGCCGCCACTCGCACAAAACTAACTACACCGCACACTATATTACCTGGACGTCTAAAGGGATGCGGGAGAAGGTAACCACTTCTGTTCCAGTGACCACGTGGTTACTATGAGGTGCTGCTTTATGACGTGGGTTATTCTCTCGCAAAAAAAAGAACTTGCCACTGATTGATCTTTTTTCAAAAATAAATACAAAATTGTATTTAAGTGGCGTTAAAATTGGTATCATTGTTATTGGTATAAAGCCGTTTTTTTCAAATACCAGTTTGTTTTTATTTTCGTGGCCCCTTCAACAGCTTCTGCAGCAATCTAAATAAGCACTAGTCTGCAACTACAAAAAGGTTAAGGATACCACAAAGCGTAGGACGACCCGGGAAATTTTCCATTTCCCGCTTTTGTTCTCTACTGCGCAAAAATTTGCAGTTTAGGCAAAGTCGCAAAATTAGAAACGCAAGGAATGCGCAGGAGAATAAATCCCAAATTCCGGAGGGCACACCGAAAACGGTACAAAACAAACGGTCTCCTGGAAAGATTACCACAGAAACGGAAGTATGAAACGAAGTTGTGTATTTATTCACTCAAATCGTTAACCACGAAAGGATCATATCAGAATGAAATATCCCTTTCAATCCGTTATAGACAACGTACATCTGACTGGGAAAACATTAGTTATACAATAACAACAATAACGCAATATTGATAAAAACCAAACTTGGTATTAAGTTGGTTACAGTGCTACCGAGCTTTAAAGAAATCCACCATTACATATAATTATACAGTTTCAACTTGGTTACCAAAACGGCCCGCAGGATCAGGTGTAACATCATCAGTCCTGGATTATCACAATTATTACAATGTAGCTTAAGAGGGCTGCTACAGATCCCGTGGTGACGGCGCTACTGGTGTTAAGAAAACTTTACCGTCAAACAATAGGAGATTTTAACAGTGTTATTGTGCAGTCATATAAAATTGGCACTTTCGAAAAAAGTACTCACACAGCAAGGAAATTGTGTGACGATGACTACAAACCTCCAACCCGTCACTCTACGGCACAAATAGGCTGCACTGCACGACCCGGCGGACAGAACACGGCCGAATAAGCATCTGGAAGCATTATACTCAGCTGCCATTTACAAAAATAGGAGAAAACATCCTGAATGCACATTTAAGGCATTGTACCAATCCCACTAACACAAACCTAAAAAAAACGACGACAAAACAAAACAGTTTTTGTGTTGCTACATCATTCAACAAAAATGTAGAAGCAGAACTGTTGCTCTTTTACTTTTTTTCTCCCCAGTTAGCACGGATCAGCAAAATATTGTGAAGAGTATTCTCTGACAAGTTAACGCGTTGAGGAGAAAGTATGAACTTTAAGCTAGAAAAAGTCCTCTCTACGCTCACTTGAGTTGCTGGGCACACCAGCACAACTTTAGCCAGTTCATGAAGCTCGGGGCGTTCCGGTCGTTGCGTCTCCCAATAGGCAAGGACGTTTTCATCCTTCTTCAGTCTCTTTTCTCTTTCGAAGTCGCTCAATGCTGCCGCTGTCGACTTCAGTGCCCTTCTTTTTTCGTAATTTTCAGCCACTTGTGTTTTTTCCTTTTCCTTCAGCAGAGTGTCTAGTTCATCATCACTGCCTAGAGAGGATGTCGGACTTTCTCGGCAGTCGTTGGCGTCACGGCTGAAGCGTAAAATGTCGGCCCACGTGTTGCTCAAGTGAGCGCGTGCTTGTTGCTTGTCGCCTTCAGACAGCAGAATGTTGTACCTCGGATCAAGGAAGACCGCCGCTCTGAACGCGTCATTCTGAAGAAGCAAAGTCTCCCTTGCCTTGAGTGCATCAACAACAGAGCGTGCAAATGTGGAATGCACTTTCCCTGTGTCTATAACGCATTTCATCCAAGCGCCTGTAGAAATCACCGACTGTCAACTGTTGTGACTGCAGGGTGAGCGTTGTCTTTTTTGCCGGGTGGAGAGCTCGTACAATGTCCTCCATTCTACTCCATTCGTCACCGGCAAGGAACAAGTCACGATCTGACACACACCTCGCTTACATTTGATATGTAAGCGAGGTGTGTGTCAGTTGACGCCACTTAAAAAACAAATGGCATTGATAGCACATTCATTGTCAACAGCGCGTGGCCGAACCGTTTTGACATGAGCCGGTAACCGTTATTTTTTTTCCGGTTCAGTTCTGGTTCGGGTTCATCGCGATAACAATATAACGGTTCGGGTTCGGGTTCAGTTCCGGGAAAAATACCGGTTCGGTTCCGGTTTTCGGTTCGGTTCGGTTCCGGTTCGACACCCTGATATATATATATATATATATATATATATATATATATATATATATATATATATATATATATATATATATATATATATATATATAATCTTTCTGAGATTGTTTAGCAGGGTATATAGCTAAATAAAAATACCTCAAGAAAGGAGGAGGAGGAAAGGAGGGGAGGAGGAGGGACATACCCTCCCCTCCGTACATTCTCAAGAACTGTGCTCTAATTCAGCGTTACAGGGTGTTGTACACGTTTTCAATTTTTTTTCTTTGTTTTATTAAACTGGTTAATAAACAGAAGCCTTGCGTGTCACAACGCCCTTGACATAACTAAAACGTTATGAATGGAGCCGTCTTTGCCAGATGTAAATGTTACTAGTAGTTTAATTAGCACTTCTAGTTGTACAAGTAAAGGGAAAACATGAGTTCGCTAGCCCAGCTGCCATGGCGGTGTCGTGCGTTCGTCTCGCGATGCTCGGGGCTGGTTTCCTTGCTCGCGCTGTCTTCGCACCAAGCAGGGTTTGTGGTTGACTGTCACGACAACTGATGGCAGTACGCTCCAGTCTGTGCATATTAACTTTAGCGAACATATCTCCCCTCTTAGACTTGTGTCTGGTACCTCTGAGGTGGACGTCTTGCCCGCATAGATCTCCGCAGAACCGGTTCGTCTGGTTGCCTTGTCGTACTTGGCGTACACGGTGCAGAGATGTCGGACCGGTCAGTTTCTTTGACATCTATACCCTACACTGTAAAAAAACAAAATCCCATCAAATTACTAGAAGTTTCCAGTTAATTTTTGATGCCGGTTCAATTTTCGTAGTCTTGCATCACGGTCACAGCATTAACTAGGTATTACGTGCATAACAGTAATGAGACCCTACGGGTTTTGCTCGTAACTTGACCCATAGAAGCGTGGCAGAAAACCGTAACTCTCATGCACGGGATCCACAAATACGGGAATTGTTCCGGCATCAAAAGTTAGCTGGTGTGTTGTCCGTAACTTGCGACGGCAGAAAACCGTAACACTTAATGACTGAGCTGCAGGTGATGTGCAATGACGGAAATCGTTCAGGCATCGAAAAGTAGCTGGCGTGTTGTCCGTAACTTGCAACGGAAAAAAACAGTAAATCTCAATCACTGAGCTGTACGTGATTGACGATGACAGGAATCGTTACTACATACAAAATTAGCTGGCGTGTTGTCCACACCTTGGAGCGACGGCCAGAGTCAGTTGAATTGCTAGCTGCGGTGACTTAACAAAACAAGCATCTCAGTGAACAATAAATATTGCATTTTACTGCTATATTTATTGTTCACTGAGATGTCCGTTTTGTTAAATCACTGCAGCTAGAAGTTCAACAGGCTCTGGCCATTGCTGCAAGGTGCGGACAACACGCCAGCTGATTTTTGATGTCGGAACGATTCCCGTCGTCATGCATGACGTGCAGCTCAGTGATTGAGAGTTACAGCTTTCTGCCGCTGCAAGTTACAGACAACACGTAAACTAATTTTTGATGCGGGAACAATTCAAATTAAATATCTAGTGCCCAGGGAATGTGACTAGGCTGTGGGCCCAAGTTACTTTCACGAGTGAATGCCAGCTGCGCATCCCAGAGATTAACAGCTGCTTAAACACTGTGTTAGAAATTTCAAGGAAGTGCACACAGGATATATTAAGTAAAACATCTTCAGACCTTTATTCTTAAGAAATAATTAGTGGGCCATGTCCAGCTTCAACGTGGAAGCAATCTCTAATTTCCTGAGCAATCAAGTCCATATGAAGAATTACAGAACCTGGAAAACAAAACAAAAAATGTTGAGTGTGGTTAGGTCATGAACAGAATGTGATGACAGAATAAACTTCCCAATTTCCGCAAACTATGAGTTACATGTCAGCGCATTGCAGGAGCTTCAGCTGAACTCTGGCGGGCAGCGGGCACTAAACAGTGAAACCAACTTGTCACTTATAATACGAAACCATTTTAACAAGTGAAGTTCGAAAAATGCCTTTGAAGACAGAATTTCCGCGTCCAATGAGTTACTTCAAGCCTGTTGTCACGAGTTAATTTCAGAAGTTACTGCAAACTGTGCCTCACAGACATAATTAAACACCGTGTTAGTAGGGTTGTGCGAATATTCGGAATTTCGACGTGTTTTTCGAAGTGTTGGTTGCGGCGGGCTAGTCCCGTTGAGTTCGCTTCTTACCGAGCACCATTGCACTGCGGAGAAGCAATACCCGCGGAAGCGAGCTCCGCGGATGTTGCGTTTCTGCATTACATCGATGCTCGGTAAGAAGCGCACACAACGGGGTAACCCGCCACGATAAACACTTGGGAAAGTAGAAATATCGCAATTGCGTGCTTGGAAGAAAAACATACATTATACGCGGGATGGTGCACGCGTGCAAGCTGTATTTGAAAATAAATGTAAACTTTGTGAATGTGTATATCTACTATGTAGTCAAAGTTTCAAAATTAAACTAACTGGTATGCAAGAGTATACTATTTTAGGCAGAGATGCCCTTACAACCTGCGTTCCTCATGCGCGATTCATTCTTTTAGAGCGGAGCTCTTAGGCGCCCGTTTCCGGCTTCAGCGGCATCGGCGTCGCCGTCGGCATAATCGCGCGTTGCATTATGGAAGTTTCCCATAATGACGTCACGAGGGTTACCGTCATAAGGGTTACGAGGGTTACTCTCACGAGGGTTACGAGGGTTATCCTCACGAGTGTTACCCTCACGAGGGTCACGAGCGTTACCCTCACGAGGGTTGCAAGAGTTAGTTACCCTGGAAAGGGTTACCCTCACGAGGGTCACGAGGGTTACTCTCACGAGGGTCACCCTCACAAGGCTCACGAGGGTTACTCTCACGAGGGTCACCCTCACAAGGCTCACGAGGGTTTATGAGAGTTACCCTCCCGAGGGTTTCCTTACTAGGGTCACCCCCCTGAGGTCACGTGACCTCCCCGAGGTCACGTGAGCTCAGGAAGTCACCTAACCCTCAGTACCCTTCCATCCTATCCCTCAGTACCCTTCCATCCTTCTCCTTAAAGAGCTGCGCTCTAATCTGGCATTACTGGGAATTGTAAACGGGTTTTATTTTTTAACTCACATTAAAGAAAGATTATTTTATATAGCAAGATTTGTAAATTCACTGATTTGGGCATCTCTATAGGATTCATTTTATGTCAAATCCATCGTTTACTTGCCATCCCAAGACATCAGAACTTCTGAGGTCACAGTTCATAAATATAGATAGAATATACGTGGCTTATAAACGAACAAGTGGAACAACCTTCACGAGTTTAGCTGAAGTTTCGTCTAAGCATTATGCAATGATAGTAAAAATCGTAGAAACACTTCGATATTCAAATCGAAAATATTCGGCCAACACCTCTATTCGCTTCGAACTCAAAATGTACTATTCGCACAAGCTGTGTTTGAGACTTGTTGTTTTGTCCGTTTTTTTTATTTTGCCCGTGTCTCCGGTTTACGATAGAAGTTCACACAAGACTACGTTTTAGTAAGAAATTTCAAGCAAGTGCATGTAAGATGCAGTACGAAGTGGAACATGTTCATACCTTCATTCTTGAGAAATAATTAGTGGGCCACGTCAAGCTTTCATGTGGAAGGCAATCTAACTTCCAGAGCAATCAAGTCCCCATGGAGAACTACAGAACCTGGAAAACAAAACAAAAAAAAAATGTGGAATGTGATTAGGTTATGAACAAGAATACGATGACAGAATAAACCTCCCAATTTCTGCAAACTACGAGTTACATGTAAGCGCATTGCAGGAGCCTCATCTTAACTCTGGCGGGCACTAAACAGTGAAACCAACTTGTGAGTTATGATACGAAACCATTTTAACACGGGAAGTTCGAAAAATGCCCTTGAAGACGGAATTGCCTCGTCCAATGAGTTTCTTCAAGCCTGTAGTCACGTGTTAATTTCAAAAGTTTCTGTCACCTGTGCCTTCCAGAGATAATTAAACACCGTGTTAGTAATAAATTTCAAGCAAGTGCACATTGGATGCAGTACGAAGTAAAACATGTTCATACCTTTATTCTTGAAATAATTAGTGGTCCACGTCGAGCTTTCACGTGGAAAACAATCTCTAACTTCCTGAGCAATCAAGTTCATATGGAGAACTACAGACCCTGGAAAACGAAACAGAACAATGTGGTATGTGATTAGGTTCTGAACAGAATATGATGAGAGAATAAATTTCCCGATTGCTGCAAACTATGAGTTACACATAAGCAGTGCTTGAAGTTTCCCGTAAGTTGAGGGGGAGGGAGGGGGGGGGGTGGTTCTGACGAAATGTATTAGATGCACAAGAAATAAAACCCACTGCTGACTCTGTCCCCGCCGTACCGGCAACCCTCAAAATGCTAATCCCCAACACATACCTGAAAACAAGCTATTTTATTGCAAGATATGATTTTGATTTCACTAATGCTGGGGCTGTGGAGGAGGGTCTCAGACCATCCGTTAAAATCAGTGAAGGATCCGAGACCCCCTGATACACCCCAGACTTTAAGCCCTGCACATAAGTGCAGTGCAGGATCCTCAGCTTAGTTTTGGCAGACGCTAGACAGTGATACCAACTTGTGACTTATGCTACGAAACCATTTTAGCAAGGGAAGTTTGAAAAATGCCTTCGAAGATGGAGTTGCCGCATTCAATGTGTTTCTTCAAGCCTGCTGTCTCAAGTTAATTTCAGATTTTACTGCCAAGTGCACCTCCCAGAGATAAACAGGTGCTTGAACACCGTGTTAGTAAGAAATTTCGAGGAAGTGCACATAAGATGCAGTAGGAAGTAAAACACGTGCATACATTTATTTTTGAAAATTAATTAGTGGGTCACGTTTACCTTTCATGTGGAAGGCAATCTTCATAACTTCCAGAGCAATTAAGTTCATATGAACTACAGAACCCGGGGAAAAAAATGTGGAATGTGGTTAGGCTCTGAATAGAATGCGATGACAAAATAAACCTTCCAATATCTGCAAACTTCGAGCTACTCGTAAGTGCACTGCAGGTGCCAGTGTGATTTAAGAATGTGCACCTCCCAGAGATAAACAGGTGCCTGAACATTGTGTTAGTAAGAAATTTCGAGGAAGTGCATACAAGATGCAGTAGGGAGTAAAACACCTGCATACCTTCATTCTCGAGAATTAATTAGTAGGTCACGTCCACCTTTCATGTGGAAGGCAATCATCATGCCTTCCAGTGCAATCAAGTCCATATGAACAACTACAGAACCTGGAAAACAAAAAAGAAAACAAAAAATGTGGAATGTGGTTCGGGTCTGAATAGAATGCAATGACAAACTAAACCTCCCGATATCAGCAAACTATGAGTTACACGTGAGTGCACTGCAGGTGCCAGTACGATTTAAGAAAGCTGTAAACCCAAATGAAATTACTTGAAACGTGCATGGACACAGAAATTAGGCAAGTTAGAGTATTTGTTACATGACAGCACCATAGGTTATTGGGCATACACGAAACATTTCAGAATATTTAAAACTCCAATAATTACAAAATTATTTTTTTAATGCTCGTCGTTTTTATCTGGTGAACAGGATACCTTGACACAACTCCTACTGTGGCGACGGCTGCTCGTCCATAAACCACGTGACTCTGATTGAGACGTTGTCTTTTGTTTTCTCTACCCGCGTTCGCCACGCCACGCATGTCTGTTACTCAGGCTTTGTACCTGTTTCTTCCTCTGTCGTCTCCTTCCAAAAGTGACGTTGAATTCGAAAGAGCAAGCTGTGCCAGATATTCCAACTGCCCAAAACGTGGGAGGGAAAAGTGGGGTAAATTAGCACGTTGGGGCGAAGGACGCCTGGGCGCCTTCTGATCCATGCCTGGAAGTGCATACAAGAGATCTACGAGTGGCACCGCCTCGCCGCTTGAAACTGACTAGGGACACCAAACTTCACTAAAAAAAGACTACTACTTGATTCGCCTTTGGCTTCACACTTAAAATAATAGGCATGTGCGAATCATAGAATTTGGGCTTAAGGTGGATAATGATTTGAGCTTATTAAATTTTCAGTTGAATATTACGTAGTTTCTGCACCTCTCTATATGCCCGCGTTTACATCAAGTCATCTAGCTGCCACAGGTTACCTTTTGGGCCACCGAGATTGCTCTTCTCTTGACGCAGACAGTTCATTTTATATTTTGTCGGAACACTTTGTCTGTCACGAATTCGAGGGGTGCAGCGAGGTCCAAACTCAACAATGTCTCATAGATAGCTGTAGAAGTATATTATCACGAGCAACATTTTATGTGCAATCCCCCCCCCCCCCTGCACCGTTGAAAACCACAACCGTTAACCTCGCCACGCTGGACGCGCTGCGTGCTGAATTTTTGATGCTCCGTTTGATGTTCAGACTGGGGAGCTCATATGGCCAGCAACTGGACATAAAATGTAGCTCTTGAGAGTTAATTTCTACAGCTACATGGGAGACATTATGTTTGCTGTTTTCTGTAACCTTCATCTTTGTTTTCATCAGTATAGAGTAGGAGGCAAAAAATTAACATTTGCCAAGGGACAAATATCAGCATGTACCAATACGGCCCGTCGGCAGCCCTGTACGGTTCATAAATGCAGGGTGGCGAGGTGAGAAGGGTGCGTCCGTGGCAGACATAAATTGTAGCACCTGAGCTTCCCACCTTCTGTCGGTGTTTGTCTTTCTTTTCTTTTTGGAATCTTGCCTTTCCTTGGCTATCTTCGCTGATACCGTTAAGAACCCATTATCGCACCCAATGAATGCTGGCGACCGATGACACCACCTGATAGCCTCGTCCCACCAGAGCGACAACCACCGATTTTTGTCTGACGACACCACAACGTTCCGTGTCGCCGATGCTGTCCCACTGCAACGACCAACACCCGCGACAGTCGCCGACAAGCGCCGACAAACGATCGACGACGGTCGAGTTCTTGTCTGTCGTTGGACTTGAAGCCCAGCAAGCAGTCCCCACTGAGGAACATGTTGTAGTGAACCGTGTTCACGCTTGCGTGGGTGTTTGACGCGAAGAGTATGGACAAAGAGACGACATTTTTGGGCCAGTACAAAAATATATTAAAGCGTTAAACAACTAGAGAATGAGCAAATCCAAAAAATGTATTATCGGAAAATCTAACACTTAAAGGGTAATTAAAGAAGAGTACATCATAGTGTCCGTGAAGTGTGTCTGTGTTCTGATCATGGTTGAGACTCCGAAGTCTTGATGCCAGGTAGATTGGCGCGTTGGAGCCGGGTAGTGGACGACGGGATGGTTGGAAGGTGTGGCTCAAAGTAGCGGCCGGGCAGCCTCGGAGGCCCGCTGACCAGGCCTGTATTGGTGGACGACGAACTGAAGCCGTGCCGAGCACGCCTATCGTTGCGGGTCGGTTTTTTCGTCCACCGGGTCCTGATCGCTTGTCCTGTTCTGTCGCCTCCTGGCTTCCTTCTACTTCTTCTTTTTCCACCACCCGCCACTCGCGCCAAATTTTCTCCGTGCACACAAACACAGAGTCCACCAGCCACATCAGCATTCCTCCTCGTCGTCATCTTCTCTTTTCTCCATTGAAATCCGAAATCACCACACATGTCTTGGAGGCAAACTTAAGGCCTGTTCACACTCTTGCGACCGAGTTCGACCGAGAGAGACCAGACCGGTTTTTAAGCCTCTTGCGATCTCTTAGGACCAGCTCCGCTGGTCGCAAGAGTGTGAACGGGCTTTATCCTCCTTGCCCGCTTGTGCCTTCTGTTACCTCCCTTCCCACCCTTCTACCCTTCCTCCCGTTCTTCCCGTGGCTCGCTCCGCCGCTCGACCTTCAGTGAGTTCTTGGCGGCCACTCCTTGTTCCCGCAGTTCCGGTCCCTCGATTGCTCGTAGTGGTCGCGGGCGCGGCTTGCTTGCTGGCGCCGGGCGGTCGTGTTGCGAAAGGGAATTTGCTGTGCTGGTTTTGCACGCGAAAACTTGGTGCGCGAGGTGGTGCTTTCAGACGCCGAGGTCTACGCCCCTGCATCAGGATGGATACACCCATGTTCGAGGACTGACCAAAGTAAGACCGCTCCCTACGAAGTACGACACGACGTTCCGCGGCAAGCCATTCTGGCAGACGAGAGACTTGTCATCACATTCTGTGATAATCGGGATGCTGTATTGTCCTCCAAAAAATGCCTGCCCTCGATCATTCGGATATGAAGTTATAAACATCCTCAAAATCGGCGTGAAATTTCGTGGCGCTCACCTAGAATTCGTCGAACGACCCCAAAAAGGAACGATTCGGGTATTCTAGTTCGGAAAACGTTTGGTGTCGATTGTCACGACTGTTTGAGGAAAGTCGCCAACGGCAAATGAAGAGAAGCGGAAGCTTTAATCAAGAAATAAAGTAATCGTCTCCCCAAGCAGCACACTATTGTTGGACAAAATGGGCCCGCCACTGGCAAAACTTGGCCCCAATATTGGCCTAACGTTGGTTTTTGTCGACAGCGCTACCCGATCCAATGGTGGACCATTCACTAATGCCAATGTTGGACCAAGATTCGACCAATATTTGAACCAATATTGGACCGTCATTCATGCCATCGTAAGACCGCCTCTTAACCAACATTTAAGCCAACGTTGGGCCATAATTTAACCAACACGTAAGCCATCATTGGACCGCTACTGGTTGTGGGTCTTACAACCAATATTGGCATCCAAGTTTAAGCATTGGCTTATCCAATATTTTCTCCCAACCTAATGCTCTGGATATTTCGATTTCGGCATCCGATTTTAAGCTCGAGCTGCACTATTTTCGGCAGCCATTTTAGCGGGCATGCAGCTTTCTTTTCAGATGTATTTATATTGTTCAGTAGAACACTATATATACATTTAAAAAGAAAGCTCCTGTAGACAAGCCACATTCACTGTGGAAAATATTAAGTCAATATTACATGCAGGTAAATATAAAAGTCTAAAATGCAAAGTGTACCGTCAATACATTTTATTAAAGTTTCGATTGAAGGAAAATTTAAACAACAATGAGTGCCAGGGTCCGTCACTGCAAGCTGTGAACCGGCCGGGCAGGAACTTGATGAAATTCCACGCAGGGGCCTGCCCACAGGATTCTGAAAGAGACAGAAGTGGGGGTTTGGATTCAGGTGAAGGGTTTTTAAAGACTCTCAGTCCTCTTTTACGCGTGTCAATAATGAATATCAAAACAAAACATAGCTTCATTATTAATCGCCGCCCTTTAATTAACTATTCGATTAATCGGCTCAGTTGCTCTTCAAGTATAAAATCTCGGAAAGGCCTACCGACTTTTTTATGTTTTCTTTTCCATAATATAAACTTTCGTTTCCAGTGAATTATTTTTCGTTATTTTGTATGGAAAAAACTTAGTACTGCCATCTAAAATAAATATATGCACAGGTAAAACGCCGGGGCCGGCTTGCTGGAATCAGTATCTCAGCTGAGACTGGGTGAAAGAAAGCACTGTAAAGGCTGTGGCGCGCGAGCGTCTTGAGTCAAGGTTTGAGTCCCGTTCAGCTCGTACGCTGGCTTTAAAAGTGCTTTCTTTCTCCCCGTCTCAGCTGAGACGCTGTTTCTAGCAAGACGGCCCAGGCGTTTACTGTTGTTTTGTTCGTCCGACTTGTCCTTACTCAGAGCACGATCAATCTAGATTAAAATATTTATAGTGATTTAAAAAATTAATCAAATAGTACGAAGGTTATTTCATAAATTGCTTAGCTCTACTCTTGCAGCATCATAGCGTCCCTCAACCCTTCATCTAGCTTTAAGAAGTCCTAAAAATTACAATCACGCCATTTAAGTTCACACCGATATTTCTACGTTGATGTAAAAAAAAAAAAAAAAAACGTTTTTAAGATTTACGATGTTTGCAGCACAGAAATATTTATTTATTTATTTATTTACAATTACCCTCAAGTCCCCAAGGGGCATTATAGAGGGGAGTGGTTGGTTAGTACAGTTCTAAATTTCGCGTTATCGGTGATGGTGACGATGTCATCGGGAAGGCCATTCCAGTCCACAATAGCTTCTGGTACGAGCGAATGTTGATGGGCTGCTGAAGTGGTCTTGGGACGGGCGATCTTGCATGAATGATCCACTCTAGTAGTTATAGAGTGGATCATTCATGCAGTTATGTAGTTATAAATGTACCCATATTGCCTCCATAATATTTACAATTTATAAATCTAACCGATGGCCTCCCTCTTCAGCTCACCAGTGCCAAACGCACTACTAAATTAACAGTTCAATTAATACCCCGTTATACGTAAGAACATGACAGTTGAACAGAAATTGATGCTTCAATCAATCAAGAATTTAAAATAAATCAGGCATATAAAATAACTTGTCGTGTAAAGACAATTACTGGCAATTACACTCGCAGAGCGCGGTGACATAACTGACTCTCCACTCGCCCAACAAGCCGAAACTTGGCAAATAAGGACTACTCAACGCTACGTGGTATTCGGCTTTGGACGTACCAGGAAGACTTTTTACAACAGCAAACATTTACCATCAAGAAGACAGCCATATTTTAACTAATTAATTAATTAATTAATTAATTCGAACACAGAAATAACCAATCAGAACGTCTCTCACGGTCTATTAAAATAAAAAGAACTTACAAATAGCTCTGCACAGGGCATTCCGGGCCGATCGCTCTGAATTACACGTTGAACTCGTCGGTGATTCCTGGCACAGAGTTCGATACGGTTCAAACTCATCGGATAGTGACAAAACATACATTTCGTAGCAAGAATATCTATCCCCAATGGTCAGGAGGAACTCTCCTTGTCACTCACGTGAAAGAGAAGGCGGTCCGTCGTGTCTTCGGTCCGTTGAAGCTAGTGGTCACATGTATGCCCACAACAAAGGAAGATCGCCGGTGTGTAGGCACTGCCGACAAAATATCGATGGTCTTGGCAATCCGCATGTTGAAGATCGCACTAGGCACTAAGACGAAATGCACTGCTGGTGATCGGAACTCTAGAACCACCGTTCTTGCCGGTTCCATGGGGTAACGTGGATGGCGGAGATGCCGAGCCGCTTCGCCCGATAAAAACAGTCTGCTAAGCAATCAAATGTACTCAGACAACTTAGAAACTGACACCACGGTGTCCTGATATGCGCATGATTATCTTGCCAACCTTGTTCCTTGAAAAAAAAAAAACTATTTCTGCCAAAAACAAAAAAAACAAAAAAAAAAACATGCATAAATTGCGAAGCGCACTTGCCCACTTCCAGTTCGCGGAGGCGCGTGTTGGAAATTGAGGAGACCGTCTCCACTGTCTTCTAGCCACTACCTTATCGTGTGGCCTTGGTGCATGCAATCCCACTTTCTGTGTGCGTGTGTGTGCGGGTGTGCGTGTGTTTCGCGGGCTGGGCTCCACCACCCCTAAGCTGAGAGTGTAGAGGAAGCTAAGAAGCTCGGTGAACCGATCGCAGGTCTATCTTTAATCACGTGATCACGCTCTCTCCCGTAACCACGCACAGAGAGCGGTGCAGGTGATGACTGGTCCGGCCGGCGCGTAGCTCCCACCGCACTGTCAGCTTAGGAATGCAAAGTGTCCTCCTTCCTCAAGGACGCCAAGTCCTCATCACTAACAAAGAAGAGATTTGGAGAGATTAGTGACGGCGTAGGGGAAAAAGGGAGGGGAACTGCTCACTCAATATCCCCTCTCGCCCTTTCCGAAATTGTTTCGAGGCCGTCGGCATGACCCTACCTCTGCACACTTCTCTCTCTCGAATTCTTTCGTCTGTCTCTGCTGGTATTTGCTATCCGGGTTTCCAAAACCCAATGTAGCAGAGATTGCTTAGACATCATAACTCTAGAGCAAGAGGACGAAAAGGGACTGACAGACACGAAGCTCCGAAATCAGCTTGGAGCCTAATGTCAAAATTTATAAGAGACAATGATAAATCAAATGCGGAAAAAAGGGGCGATATAAATTTCCAGAAAATCGTCCGCCACTTTGGCGTTCCCTCAGGGCACCATTGAACCTAACTGGCTTATGCTTCAAAATAAACAAACTGGAGAGCATGTTGAATGCGCCACACCGGTAGTCTAAAATACCAACGGCATGTGGGCGAATCGTACGTGTGTTGCATGATAGCCCGACTTGCAGAGTCCCTTTACGCGCTTTAACCAGAATTGTTCTATGTCATCCTAATATGTTGAGGGTCTACAAATGACGACATGATTACGTTACACACGCTCGCGTGCACACTTGCTGTCTCTTAATTAAAAGTTGGATGCTCAACCGTCACGGTGAGGACCCGGCCACCTGATCTAGGGATTCGCGTCATGGGCTTCTGATAAAACTGGCCTTTTGAAGGCGTGACAACAGGATGGGGTGTCAGTGGTGGAGCATTTGACACGGGGCTTTTGACATCGGGTGCTTTCGTGCACGACCCAATCGTACATAGCACACCATCTTTCTGTAAAGCGGTATTCTTCGGGGAACTTGAAAGTCCACAGTGATAAATGTTCGTGTGATCCTTTGCTGTATAAAACACAACTTCCGGGCAACTGGGAAGCAAAAGCAGAGAGGAAAATATTCTTGGCGTTCAAAATCAGTGTAAAGGAGGATGACGGTTGCATCAGGGCGTCGTCACTCGTTTCATAAATTGCGGAATTTTGATTTATTTGGCCGAGGTATAGTAACGTATTATATTTGTTCATGTTGTCTAAATACAATTCAGTTGCCAGTAGCGTGCCGAGTTTGCAATCCTACTTTTGTTCTCGTTTTTTTTTAGCTTTTAAGTTTAGGTTTTTTGCGCCTGACGTCGCTTACGGCTAGAATCTAAATCAAGACCAACATTGTCGTCTGCTATCGGTGTATTGGCGCCATGTTGGAGGCATTAGGGCTCTTATTGTGGCACCAGTAGTGCCGTAAAGGCATAGAGCCGTCATTGTATAACCGCATTTCAGAATAGTGTCTTGTTCGAGTCAATCGCAAAGAAGTATCTTCACCTGACACGAAGTGCAGTCCACAAGCCCGTAGTTAGGGTACGAAGCTTTTCTGTCGGGATCATAGAGAACATAATAATCTATTATGTTGACTCTATAAAGCGGACATCGTTTTTCTTTTTTTTTTTTCAAGTTGGCGGTCCTGATGAGCCCATTTCGCTGGCGACTCCTTAATGTGCACAGTGAAGGAGCAAAATATCGCCATTAAGTTCTGTACCTTGTTATTCTTGTTTACTTTGCAGAAAAGCACCTGAATCGCGCTTTGACAAAATTAAATAAAATTGAAAAGCGCTCGAGCAATTGCAACTTGTTTAGGCAAAACGAACACGTCTATACCAGCATATTCTAACATGTTTCCACTATTAAGCCAATGGCATTGTCAGACTAACACACACTGACCATTATCTGCCACTCTGGTCTTGAAATGACGATGAGCCAATGGTACTAACAGGACAACAGTAATCAATATAGGCTCGTGTTTATCTAACGTTGGCAAGCCAATTCAACATTGTCCATTTCATGCCAGTCCCCATCAAATATTGGAATGCCCACGGCACGGACAGGCCAACGCTGACCATTTTATTCCAGTGTTCATCCAATGCTAGCAAGCCAAGGGTACTCAAAGGCCAACATTGTCCGGTTTACGCCAGTATTCATCCAATATTCGCAAGCCAATGCAACTGACAGGCCAAGATTGCCCATTTTATACCAGTGTTCATCCAATATTTGCTAGCCAATGGAACTGACAGGCCAACATTGCCCATTTTATGCCAGTGTTCATCCAATATTCGCAAGCCAATGGAACTGTCAGGCCAACATTGCCTATGTTTTGCCAGTGTTCATCCAATATTCGCAAGCAAATGGAACTGACAGGCCAAGATTGACCATTTTATGCCAATGTGCTTCGAATATTGGTTGGTCATCGGAGAAGCTGGGCCATCACTGAAGATTCTATATAATGGCATAAACAATATTGGGAGCAGATTGGCTAAAGTGGACCATCATTGAACCTTTTTTTGCCAATGCTCTTCCAATATTGGCCCAACCTCTTGTGCTGCCTGGGTCCTCTTTCACCATGTTTGTCGGCGCGTTATATGCCCAAAAAGCAAAACACGAAAACCGCGTCGCGAGACTCTGTTTGTCTGTGTATTTTGAAGTGTTTTGTTGAGAACTCCAGTCCCACTAGGAAACACGTTTCCTTCTCCCCGTGTTCTGCGTTGTGTCCACCAGGTGGGACGACGGACTCCGACAAACAGGCTGTCTGTCGGTGTTGTCTGTCGCTCGTTGTCGTCTGTCGCTGTCGTTTGTTTCTGTCTGTCGCTGTAGTGGGACGCGGCTATGACAAAGCGTGTCTGCCCAGACGTCCCTGCTTTTTGCTTCTGACTCTCTTGGAGATATTGCTTCTCATCTGTGCATCCTCTTACCCAAACAATAACCTCAAATGTACACAGGAAGGCTACTGTCTGCAGAAAGAAAACAGGCCGCTGTAAAAGCGAAATGTGAGAGCAAAGCAAAAAAAAAAAAAAACACTCTCATTGCGAAAACGAACCAGTGAGGCGTCGGATTTTTGACGTGGCTATTATTTTTTTGACCTTCAAACCTGTCAGCTCATTTCCAACAATAAATGTAACAAGAGACATAGGTCTAGCAGCGTAATATAGTACATCGCAAAAGTATTTCACGACTGAAACACAAATAGATTTCGCAAATGCTTCTTGGTACAGAAATAGAGATACTCAAAAGTGTCGCTAAGATTATATGGCAATACTTTCATGTCGTGATGTTGCCCCGATTGTAATTGCTCATTCGTTTTACATTACTACAGACGCCGGTTACTTGTTTAAACATAAGTACTGTATGCTTGTGTGGAGGCGTATACTCCTGGCCTTAATTGCAGCGCATAATAGCGGTTGACGCAAGCAAACATATTTTGGCCTTCTACATTAAAATTTGTTGTGCTTTATCCTTTTACCTAACGCAGGACGAGAACATCCCACCGGCACCATGTGTCCTCTACACCAAGCAAGAGCTGGACGATGCAGACATTCTTCACCTTATTGTGGATCGTGAGCGCTTGTTCTCCGTTTTTAATGCAGAAGAGGGGCTGTGCATGTTGTTGGCAGCATATTGGCTGTTCAGCATCCAGTACGAAAGCAAGGCTTTTCCTTGGCTTGAGCAACACAGCTCCAATGACACTCGTAATTAAATTTCTGAACAGAGTTTGCGGACAGGTATGTGGTTGAAGAGGTGTTCTGTGAGCCGTTTTAAAAGTTTATAATGCACATTTCTCGCCAGTATTATCAGGTTCATTTTTGTTTTGCTTCCAGAACGAATGATAGAAGGTTTTATGGAGGCATGTTTTCTTTTTCTTTCTTTAAATGTTGGGCAATTTCTGTGATAAATTATGCTGACCTCCTGAAGGCGAGGTGCTTAGAATTTAGCTGTACGAGTTCCTCATGCATAGTCGTCTTCCAGAACTTTATAAATTTCCTTGTACGTGAGCAAGAGAATAGCGTCTTCTACTGAAACATTTGCTTTTTTGCCGTAGAGTGCAAGTTCATTCTGCGATATTTTTCATTACATGTTTGCAGATAGCATTCTTTATGTCATGGAATGGCATACATTGTATTTTTCATTTTTTCTCTTATGTTTCAATAAATGTTCAATTTAACACATTGTAATTGATGTCGTAATGAGCTTCACTTACTGAAATATTGCAGTGGTTCAGTCAATGGCTAGACCACACCCCTCTACCCTGTTTCGAATTAGTAAACAGATGCGCATAAGGAGACAACTGATAAGCGAAGCGTGTTTCCTGCAATCCTCTGAGAGAAACAAAACATGTTACTTGATCTCCAAACAGGAAAGCTCCACTTGCCTCGTTTGTGCCAGCCCATGATGCTTAAAATGGTTCAGCCGTGCAGTACGATGCTTGGGGCCACTGCTTGCTCACTTAGAGTTCGAGAAAGGGGGCGCCGTAGCACTTCCCAATTGCCCACGCGGTTATGATCTGGCTTGCAAGGAGCTCTTTTGTATTACTTCTTCATGAGTTGTGTTCAGTGTGACTCATTATTTCTTTATCACGTGCCTCGTATGTGTTGATGTAGCAATCCCCTTAAGTGAAAAATGTGTAAATGTGTTCAGTAAATTCGATAAGCTGTAATTCATATAATCATCATCATCATAATGCCCTTATTTGTGCCAAACAACAACCATTAAAGGTCTACAATGTGGCACAGTAAAAAATTTCCACAGCTGTAAAAAATGCTTAACTGATAAAACTATCATGCAACAAAACACGACAGTGCATTTTAGTGACGGAAAATAATCTCATCTAATTGTCTACTGAGATTTACATAGCTATCAAAACTATCAAAATTTGCATGCCCAAGAGTTTTCACACTCGTCTGCATTCTTGTTGTTGGTGATATCATGTGTTGAGTGTAGGAATAAAAAGTGAGAGCTCTCCTATTTGAGCGAGTTGGTACGTTCAAATTGACTGGGAACAAAAGTGTTGAGTCAATGTCCCCGTGAACTATTTTATACAAGAAGGCTACATCGCGCGATGATCTTCTGAGGAATAGACACTGTAGGCCAAATTTGTCGAGCAGGAGTTCATAATTGTAGAAATGCCTTCGGCCAAGGTATTTGTCATAAATTATGCGCACAAGGCGTCTCTGAACTGACTCTATTTTAGCTGCATCACGTAGCGTCAGTGAATTTCACACCACAGAGCCAAAGTCTAGTCTCGATCTGATAATAGAACAGAATAAACGAAGGAAACAAGCATATTTCGCAAACTTTCTAGTTAATCTAGTAATCATTCCAGGTAATCAAAATCCAGAACAGGCAGTATGGGCGACATGGCATCCAAACGATAGAGTAGTGTAAAAGTACACTTCAAGATCACGAAGCGATGATACTCTTAAAATGCACTTATGATGAATTGAGTAAGAATACTGTATAACTTCACGTTTCAAAGGTTTGTCTCGACTGAGCGCCCCATGATGCACTCTAAAAAAAGGGTGTCATAGGGTACACCCATAGGGGGTGTAAGTGCTTGTCACATATACTACACCCTTTGGGGGAACACTTGCACACCCCAAATATGGGAGTACGTGTACACCCGTTGGTGTGGTGCTCATGTACACCTTTTTCTACAGAAATTTCACACGGAGGGAACACAGGTGCACCCCTTACAATGGTGTACGGCTACACCTCTTTCTACACCCAATGAAATGAAAGGGAACACAGATGCACCCCGTTCGAAGGTGTACCATTGCACTGCTTCATAAACCCGCCTCACTCAAAGGGAACACAGATGCACCACACTCAATAGTGTACCACTACTCCCCTTTCTACACCTACTGCTCTCAAAGGGAACACAGGAGCACCCCGTTCAATAGTGTACTGTTGCACCTCTTTCTACATCCACTGAATTCGAAGAGAACACAGATGCACCCGATTCAAAGGTGCATGGTCAGACCACTTTATGCACCCGCTTCATAACTAACTTCATAAACCTATCAACTTCACTTCATAACTAACTTCATAAACCCATCAAGGAAACCCTTAAAAAATGTATGCGCCCCGGTGATAGCAAAAAGGCAGGTAAACGGACACACGGGATTGTTTTCAAATCTCATAGAAGTTTATTAGACAGCTTATTCCGTAAACAAGTATAAACTTGCATGCAATCCGTGATATGTGAAGAGGTACGAAGAAGCTGTTACACAACTGAGAAGATTACTAAGCAAACAAGAAACGGAAGTGAGTCTTAGGCAGTGTCTATTCTCCAAGCAGCCGGCAGAATTATTTCCACGAAATTCCACCCGCAGTCGCCATTCATTCATCGAACGACGTTTCATCGACGGCTGTACCCGCGAAGTGACGTGTACGGGGGGGACAGTTTGGTTAACATTTTTGTAATGAGCCGCCGCAGACTGTCGGGACGAAGCGGTGTGAACGGGTGGGCTGAGTTCGGTGAGCACGCGCCTCAGAGATACACACGCGACAAAATGTCCCTACAGCGTGCATTTCGCGTAACGAGTGACGATGAAACGTGTCTACAAAACGTGTATCAGCGAAAACGTGTTTTCACAGAATGCCAGGAGATTAAGAAAGTCAGTATTCTACATGCAGTTGTCACATGATTGTAGTCAGCTAATGCCAATCGACTGCCAATAGAATTTCGGGTAAATTATTCTCCCGGCTGCTAGAAAATAGACACTGCCTAATTCTAGAGGTAATCCGGAACGGAACGGTCAATTCTTGCAAAGGAGTAGTTTGCAGAGCACTTACGATGAAAATACCGAACTCGAAACGTGTAATCCGAAATATATGTCGACACGGGCACTGCAGCACCACACAAACACAAAAACGAAAGGATAGGGGTCCGTGAAGATTCAACACGATGTGGCAAAAACAGTAATTTGCCGAACCGAACACAAAACGCATCACATGAATTCCTTGGGCTTTTTTTGAAGAAATCGCTTGTTGCCGATATACGCGTAGGACTTTTCAAACACTGGAAATCTTGGTAAGTACACTCGAATACGTTGTCGCGGACGAAATCTACGGCAGCCCCACTGGTCGCAGCACAGCACACAAGAAACTAGGCCGAGAATCAGACATTCCGAGGTCGGGAAAAGCTACTACGTCATCCGTGAAACCTTTACCACATGATCACGCTCCTACCGTCACCCGCACCCAGACAGCGGAGTCGAGGGATGAAAAACCTCCGGTTCATTGGTCCGGCAACTGCGCACCTTCTTCCATGCTTTCAGCTTAGAGAGAGAAAGAAAAAGAAAAATAGCAACTCCTTCAAGGCCAAAAGGGGGGCGCGCTCGCAAAGGCTTATCTTCAGGGGCAACCCAACAATGAACACAACGAAAGGATTCGTCACTTATATCCTCTTGATAGTTCGACCAAAAGTTAATAGTGCAGTGGATGCTACCCGTGGCCTTGGCCTTCAGGCAGGTGCCGTGCTCTGCCTTATCTCTAGCTTGGAGACTGTAGTCACGTGATCCTACCCGGAGACCCGGTTGGCCTAAAACAAGCATAGCGTCTACTCTACTGTCAATACCGAATGTACAGGATAGCTCCATACTTCCTAAGAAACTGCCCAACCCAAAAAGTGACCCCCTAGAGGGAATCCAAGCACAAGCTGGTGGGGTCCCGTGGCTGGAAAGGGGGTGCACTGATACACCTAGAGGTTTTTAAGGGAGAGGAGGATGCTCATTGTCGGTGTACAAGTGCACTGGTTGGGTAGCGCAGGGTGCATCTTTCAGGAAAAGGGTGCATGTGTGCCCGATGCACCCAACTACACCCTTTTTTTCTTAGAGTGTAAATCCGTGCTCAAAAGAACTGATAAGTCGCCTGAAATAAAAATACAGACGGGCATGCATCACTATCTCAATTACCTTTGAAAAAGAACATAGCAATGACACAGGGCGATAGTTCCCAACTTGCGAAGTATCCCCCGTCTTATGAATAGGAACAACAATAGACTCTTTCCACACAGATGGAAATATACCCTTACTCAATAAAATATTAAATATATGCTCTAAGATATGCGCAAAAAGATTCGAGCAACCTTTAACAATAAAGTTAGGCACATAATCTGTACCAGATGTTAGTTTCAGCTTCAGTTTCCTAATAGCCGCCAAGATCTCGCTAACAGTGACTTTGTCTACTGCACAAACCTCAGAATAGACAGGATCGTTAAGAAATTCACTAACTTTAGGAACATCAGAGGGAAAGCAACCACTGAAATGACTTGCAAAAAAGTTAGCGATATCCTTCGGGTTAGACAGATAATCAGAATTACTTCTTTGACAGATACCCGAAGGCCAAGTAACGAGTAACGGTATCTCGTTACTTTTGAGGAGTAACGTGTACAACACCGCTTAAACGGCCTTGTTTTTATTCTAACCTGCGTATGCGTCTATTGTGACAAAGGCAGATGGGCGACCCGAAAAACAACTAACCAGTATGACAGTACAGCAACGTATATCGCTGAACACGTCAGTCGAACGGTTCGACTGACGTGTCCAGCGATAAACGTTGCTGTACTGAACTCTACAGCTGGGAATGTCCTTCACCCAGCGAGCACAATCAGGTTCGTTGGTTGAACCTTCTAGAAACGGGTACGGACCGAATGTAAACCCGGAGGTTGCAAACACGGGGAGGCACATAACCCATAACCCGCTGTCCTCAATGAAGGCGCAGT
This sequence comes from Ixodes persulcatus, assembly GCA_013358835.2. Lineage (NCBI taxonomy): Eukaryota > Metazoa > Arthropoda > Arachnida > Ixodida > Ixodidae > Ixodes > Ixodes persulcatus. Next base: position 36,801 of record JABSTQ010003835.1, read on the forward strand.
TCTCGAAGATTCACCAGCTCTTCCCGAAGCACAACACTGCCGTTCCTTCGAGCGCGTCGGTAGAACGACTCTTCAGCGTCGCCGGAGATGCATTTTCAAGGAAGCGGGGAAACATAACTGATGAAAACTTCTACAGGCAGCTGCTGCTGAAGGGCAATGACTACTAAAAAGAAAACAATAAACCATGAAATTTGTATGTTGTCTATCAAATTTCCAAAACTTATCTGGTGTGTGGAAAAGACTATTTTCTACTGCGTTTAAATGCACACACTCGTCATGAATAAATAACTTTTTAACAAGAGACCGATAAATGCTGAACTTAGCATACCACATTTGCGACCCATTTCTTTTGTACAATTTGTGACAATGCGATTTTTTTTAATGGAATATATTAGATCTTTAGAATACCACGAACGATACTTTCTAGGTTTTGATGATCGTTTTGGAATGAATTTTTCCATTCCATTTCTCACTACCGTCGTAAACGACTTCGCCGCTGAGTTGACTGAATCGTCCTTTAAAATGGAGGACCAGTCGTAACTTTCAAAAAACCTATAACGACGAAAATAATCGCCTGTGTTGAAAGAATAATACGTCTGCTTTGGGCGAGCTGCAGATTTCAACAAATTATGGAAAGAACAATAAAGGGTGCGTGAAAAGCGTCAACCTTAACAAGTGAAACATCGGCCAGAGTTAAGCCTATGATCGGCCCATTTGAAAGAAAAAGATCTAGGAAGTTCCCAGCGCTGTTATCAAACCCGTTTAATTGGCTAAGGCCATTAAAATGTATAAAATTAAATAGGTGAGACGATTATCTTACTGTTATACTATTTTGACTAGTAACAAATCCTGACTGCCGGTTGGCACCAGGTAGGTTGAAATCACCATAAATGTGCACCCTGAACATTGAAAAGTCAATTTCTTTTTCCAATGTATCAAAGTGTTCATTAAAGATAGGATTATCCGAAAGGGGAAGGAAATAATAAACTTCCCAATAAGGTAGCTACAACCATCATTCGAAAGCAATTCTATCCAAACGCATTCAGGGTAGGTTTCAAGGTCATGTCTGCGATGCGAGGTAACTGACTGATTTACGGCGATTAATACACCGCTTACGAATTTCTGACGAGTTAAAGCATAGTCACGGTCACGACGGTGAACGGTATAAGAAGGCGGAAAATAGTCTGCACTTGAAATTTCCTCGTTGAGCCATGTTTCAGTCAGACAAATGATAATAAAATTGGAAGAGACTACATTTGGCAAAAATGTATCCGCTTTGGCTCGTAAGCCACGAGTGTTTTGGTAGTACGCATTAAATGTCTCCATCATTCATCTTGGCATGATTGTTTTCAGATATGCTCGTACGCGAAACGTCAAACCTACAAAGAACGGGTGAAACATACAACCATCGGGCCACACTTCCGGTCTGTTAATCACTTCGAATGAGTCCTGATTCACCTCGACATGGAAGGAAGAGTACGTCTCATACTTGGTCTTCATTTTAGAGCAGCAAATCGGATTTCCCTTCAACAATGGCTCGACGAGTAAAAGAACGTCATGAGCTGTCGTGTCTGGAGCCAGACGCAAAACAAACAATGCTGCTTTTCGAGGGCGGGAAATGGCGCCCACTTTCGAAGCCTTTCAAATAATAATATAAGAATATGCAATACCGTATATGATTTTACCGCATATAGTAATAATATGAAAATATGCAATAATTTACGTATATGCTTTTTATACAATGTACAAGCTCTGATATGTGTAATGGACACATTCCTATCAAATTTACACTGGGACCTATACTTCATTTCAGCCTTCGTCCGAGCGCGGCGGACTCTACCAGCCATCCCAGCCAATCCTACGTCGAGAGAGCGTCATGTGACCTTGAACTCCACATAACCAAAACGTCGCGTGATACTTTCCCGGCGCCGGATTGACTGGGGTAGCCCAGCATCCACTGGGCCACCCCAGCGGGCGCCCATTCCATGCCGAGCAACCTTTGCCAAGGGCGTTAGCAAGCACACATTATGAAGGGTGCTTGCCTGAACACCATAAGGGTGTTAGGCAAGCACCCTACAGTGTACTCAAGGCTTCTCCTTTCCATTAGTGCCAGTAAGCTTGTGTAAAGTGAAAAATATTGTAACTGAACATCGTTGCACTGTCCCTTCACCTAAAGTTACTTTTTTTGTACTGCTGCATTACCGGAGGATTTTAATGGTGGGACCACGGACGACTGGAAGGCTGGTCGCAACCAGCGTCGTAAGACGTAGTACTCAAAACGTCTAATAAATATTGAGCAAGCTTGCAGCAGCTTCGCTTGTCATTAATATGTAAACGTTCCTGGGGATGAGTTTTCAAACTTGAGCTCCCGAAATTCTTGACAGTCTTCCGAGGAACACCCATATTTTCTAGCAGTCTGTGATAAATTATGAAGTGCATAACTACAGCCACTTTCGGCCAGTGACTGGCCGAAAGTAAATGGCCAGTAGCTGGCCAAACAGAAATGGCCAAAAGCTGGTCAAAAGTGAATGGCCACTGGCTGGCCGAATGTGACTGGCCAAAACTGAATGGCCAGTTGCTGGCCAGAAGTGACTGGCCTAAAGTGAATGGCCAGTGACTGGCCAAAAGGGAATGGTCAGTGACTGGCCAAAGGTAAATGGCCAGTCACTGGCCAAACGTGAATGGCCAGTCACTGGCCTAAAGTGAATGGCCAATGACTGGACAATAGTAAATGGCCAGCGACTGGCCAAAGGTGAATGGCCATTCACTGGCCAAAGGTGAACGGCTAGTCACAGGCCTAAAGTGAATGGCCAGCGACTGCCATAAAGTGATTGGCAAGTCACCAGACGAGGACAAAAACACCGCTATTGCCGAGCACTTTGGCCAAGCTTGGGCCATTGAAAATCTGGTTGGCCATAGTACACTTGCCAGCGACGGCTCATTCACAACGTGCTGCTTGGGAACCACGTCACCAGGCATCGTCAAACATAATAACTACTGTGAAGGGCTAAGCGTTCACTGGCTACTGCATATTACCTTGCCACGACCCGTTATTGTAAGTCATCCTTTTTCTGAAATTATTCGTGATTATAATAAGGCACATTATGAAGTAACAAAACGCGAGTTAACAACTTTTTTTTTATTACGTCGATAAGTTTTACCCTAGATCGGTAGAGGAGAACTTGATGCTATTCAAAACAAAAATGAATGAACTTGCGAAAATATTTGTTCCTCTAATCCGTATTCGTACAGATTCGACCAACCCATGGTTTACCAAAACTGTGCTTTCCTTGCAAAATACAAAAACAGACACTTTGCGAAGGCCAAACGTGTCGACACGACCCAAGTTTGGGAGTTTTACAATTAGTACACCAGGTGCCTGAACCTGTCCAAATATAAATTTACTACCATGACTACCGACCATCCAACGGGCTAACTCAAGAAAGTTCTGGAACTTAATATCAACAAAACAAATAACCCTATCGGACATATCACCCATGAACATGTCGACCTGATCCCTGAGAGCGACTACCCTGATGTACTGAACGACTATTTTTCTCAATTTTCAACGTAGAGTGCTTAGTCATGTCCCTACACTCACCGAAGAGCTTTACGAGCGAATGCGCCCAATCAGTATAGACACTGCCGGTATCGCAAACCTAATATACGAATGAAAACTCACATCGTCTACTGGTCCTGCAAATATAAATTCTAAAATTCTAAATAAAACACCCGCATTATTTCGAGGAACTTTTCGTCAATGATTTATAGTCAATTCTCGTTTGAAAGCCGCCTTCCTTCAGAATGAAACATTAGCAAAATTGTTCCAGTTTTTAAACAGAGAATTCGCTCTATTGTCTCTAAATATCACCAAATATACTTAACATCTGCCTTATTCAAACTGCTAGAGCACATAGTTTACTCTCACGTCATGACTCACTTAAAGGGGCAATGAAGTCAATTTTGAAAAAGGTCGTTTTTGATCTTATATTGTTTAAAATGTGTTAGTTCCCACATATACCAAGTCCTATATTACGAAACCACCTATTCATCTCAGGGCAATAAAACAACATGTGAACTCTTTTTTCTCGCGGACTACATTTTATGGACCAATGAAAGCCCTACAATACTCGCATATTCCCAATGATTTTATATAACTTGTTTCGAAGAGAGTCTGATTGGTACACATCCGGATAAGACTCCTGATTTTCTCCGCGAGGGAAGCCATCGCTTGCAACTCGCCGACAAACATCCTTCGTCGACCACTTCACTCGGAAAAATATTCTTCCCAAAAAGGGCGTGTCGCGATCTTTGAACATGCTTTTAACAATAAAACAAGCTACGAATGATTGTCATTTCGTGTTTGTTTGGATGCTTAGGGAGTCTAAATTGAGTTGTCACCACAAAAGGGCGGTAACAGCATCGACTTCAATCCCCCTTCTTAATAAAGTCTACTATCATTTACCCGACCTCAATAACTCTTTCTTATCACCTCCTGACAAAACATATTCTCGCCTTAACAACTCCGGCACAATCAAACGTATTTCTGAGTCCAAAATCGCATTCAATCAGTCTTTACATCATCAAGCCCTCCGCGACCGGAACAGCCTACCATCCTCCATTGTAACCATCGTGGACCCAGAACTATTTCTATCAAGCTCAAGGAATCATTTTTATTTTGATTACTAGTTTGTTTTCATTGTGTATTATTAATGAGCTTGACCTAGAAGGATTAATTAGCCTGTGTTCTTTTCTTTTTTGTCTTGATTTATATAACATGCATTTATCCCCCCTTATGTAATGCCCTAACAGGGAGCTCAATGTGAAAACAAATGAAATGGAATGAATATATAATAAGAGGTTTAAAGACATGATACAGCACGTGCGTTTACGATGATCATGCGCCCATCAAAAAGCAATTATTACAGGCTGTGATATAGAATCATTAGTGTCACAATCTATCAAAGCGGCATATCCTTTCCACCTTTTATTCTTATGAACGTTTCCAGGGACTGAAACTAGAGTCTTAAAAATGTGTATTATTTATGTCTTTTTCCTAATGACTCAGGTATAAATACCGCTATTTTTTTTGTTTTTTTGGTGGACGCAAACGGCAAACATAAATCATTTGCGCGGTTCCTGCTAATTGTCTAGGGGTTGCTTACATTATGATGAGGCATACACCACAATTTAAAAAAATGCAAGCGCAAAGCCAAGCACAATCTAGAGTACATGTTCTCGGTCGAGATCAGTTATAAACCTCGCTCAAGCGCTACTGCATTTAGTTTATGTAGGTATTGCCGTTCTAACACGTTGACTACTAACCACCCGAACTATGTCGAAGGGCGTCCTTTACTTTTGCCACTCTCATGATTCTTCATGGCGGTTCAGCGAATTCGAATTACCCCGAGCTCAATCCACAGCTTGAAATGTACCAGAATATAACTAGGGTATGTGGTGGTCAATATTCTAAGAAATTATCTATATTTTTTTAATGTATTATTATATATTTTGTATAATATTTTTTTCGCGCTCTAGATCCTATCTCATATATTAGAAACTTTATGTGTATTACTTTCATGCAATTTCACTCGGAATCATTTTTTTCAGAACGGCAAATCTGTGGATGCCCAAACCTGGTTACACTGAGGTCGTCTTAAAATTCAATTAAAAAAATGATAAACGTGATGAGGAATGCGTTAGAATTAACATAGTAAACATGTTCCATCTAAGCTAAAATGAAAAGGTAATTTTAACAAGCCTTTACCAACCTATGTAAGATGATTTCCCAAATATGGATTCAATTTTCCGCAATAAATACCTGCAGGTGTTCCCACTCACCGAGGCCTGGTACATGCTGTACAGGAACTACGAGGAAGACCCATCATTTGGAACTTCTAAATGTGAAGATTCTCCCAGGTGGGACCTGAAGAGGAGGGTGGATATCCGACCCTTGTTGAGTATGGCGACGGGACGCAGTCGCGTAAGTGAAACTTTAGACGCATTTGATCGCTGCAAATTGTTTGAAACTATTTACGATTCCATTAACTTTAACCGATAGTTTAGAGAATATATAACGCTGAAGAAAACACTATTACGTAACTCACATAATGTGTATTTAGGGCCTATCATCAGGTTCAGCTAACTAAATAACGCACACATTTAGTTTAAACAGATTATTGCATAATTAATTTCTTCTAAAGGGTGTTTTTTCTCCTGTTAATGAGAAAAGCTTACACAAATGAAGAAGTGCTACAACTTAAATTAAGTCAAAGAGTATTTAGACTTTTTTTCAGCAAATAAGGTAATTTTTTTATCGTGTAGTTTTGGCTTTGCATCCGCAACGTTTAGGTACTAAATATAGGTAAATACATCGGGTAACAGGTAATGCATTGGGATAGCCATCTCTCATTCCCTCGTTGAAGGAAGCAAAACTGGAAGGTAACAATGCAAGATATACAACTCTCACTAGATAGGAGATCTGGTGACCCTAGAGCACACTTTAAAAAAGAGCTAATCTACACTTAGCACTAGTTGTCGAATTGCAATACCTATCTAATGGTCTTGTACCGAATAATTTTGTTAGAGTAAAAACCTTAAATTTGAGGTAGTCTTTCATTTCGAGGTACTCTATGTAATATATTATTTACTGAATGAATATATATCAGTCATATATATATTTTTTTTCTGTAGCTATTTGGTTCTTACTAAAAACTTCAATGGCGTTGCTTCAACTGCTTTTGTGTAAAAAATTCACTGGGTCTCTTATGTCATCCCTAAAACGACTTGAAGGCGAAAGCCCAAGCGCTGATGCATTAAAGACAGACATGATCTACGGATGTGTCGACGCGGTAACTTACCCCCCCCCCCTCCCCCCGCCGTGGTGGTGGGGTACCACGTCGACAACATCCGTAAATCGTGTGTTTGTCTTTAATGCATTCGGATGAGGGGTACCGTGACGGACTACTGAACGAAAGGTCGCTGGTTTGAGCCAGCCGAG